>LZPO01017432.1:85045-103214 GCA_001675575.1 Neotoma lepida
GGTGGTTAATGTTCACTGTTAACAGGATCTAGAATCACCCAGGGGACAAGCATATTTATGACAGGGCTTCTAGACTGGATTAATTAAGGTAGGAAAACTGACCAAAAATATGAGTGGCACCATTCTGTGGGCGGGGGTCATGGGCTGAACAAAAGGACAAGGTGTGCTGAGCACCAGCATTCACCTGCCTCTGCTTCCAACTCTAGATGCACCATTAGCAAGCAACAGCTTTACGCTCTCTCTGGCTCGACTCCTCCATCATGGTGAGCTGTATTGTAAAACTATACATCAAAATAAACCCTTGCTTCCTTACATTGCTTTTTCAGGTAATTGTTCACAGCAACAAGACAAGTAANGAACAGAGGTACAATGCCTTCCAAGCCNTTCTCATGCTCTCTCAGAACGTGGACTCAGACAAGAAGTGTGTTATACTGGGACCTGAAGTAGGTTTTACAGGCAGCTGTGGAAGATGTTAGTTACTCCTTCTCACCAATTTTCCCACTGATGCTTGGGACAGTAACAGCAAGACTGACTCCATCATGTTGTGAGGATTGACCTAGCTCATATATCAAAGCAGCCACCACAGGGCTGGGGGTGTGGTGAGGTGGGAGAGAACACATATAATATGTGTAAGGTGCCCAGGATCCAATCCCAGCATCAGAAATGAATAAAAAAGGAAAAGTGCATGCCACNTGACAGTGAGTATAGACATACAGTCTCATCTTTATGAGGATCTAATAGAGTTCTTTGGTGAGAATTTTATGGGGATGCTTTCTTCATCCTCTCAACAATTTGAAGAACTAGCTAGAAATATACTCATTCGGCCAACAGGGAAGTGGAGCCACAGAGAACTTACATGAGTTACTGAGGAATAGGGAGTGGGAGATGGGGATCCCACTTGTGATTGGCAGAGGAGCGGTACCAACCCATAAGGTCCATGAGGTTTATCAATAGCTTGCTGCTTCAGAGAGAAAGCCCTGTGCTTCTTACAAATAAAAATTTAAATTTTTGAATGAAGTGACATTAAATTAAAGTACCAAAGCCAGTATTGTTTATCTCCCTAAGACGGCTTTTCTGGAACCCAGTGATTCTTTTATCTGTTACATCAAGGAATCAAATATAATGTCATAATGAAGGTGCTGTGATCTACCCTAAGGAAGTAGAAGATATTTGGAGAAAGGTTATAATCCAAGCAATAAACAAATGCATGGTTTGGGACTGTTCCTTCTCTTTGGATTAATTATAACATAATTATTGGCACTCATCCAAAAACAATAGCACTTGTATGTAGCATCTGAAGTCAGTCTATGAATCAATTTTTTTTAGTGACTGTCCAATTGTTTCTAGCAATATTAAACTTAGTTCTGTGAACTTCCCCCCTATCCCTCACCATGTGTGTTAAGGGAAAATTGTTTAAGCTAACTGAATAGGGCCTGTGACACTCACAGAGCAGAGGGCGTGCTATATGGAAGGGAAGAGGGGAACTCCCTATTTCACAGGGGGAAAAAGTGGAGTTAATGTTCGGAGACTCAGCACATACTAAGAGATCAGATGACAGCGTCTCCAGGTCTGGGTGCTCTAGGCTGTTAAGTATTACCATCAATTGCACTCTGTAATGTTCTGGCTACTGGGGCCTAATGTCCACTTTCAGCAGTGCTGAGAGCTAGAGCAATTGAAGGATAATAAGAGGAAAATGAGTCATGAACGCATTTTATTACATGCTGTAAAGGGCCTTCATTGAAACACACTGTATTTAGCCTGGTAATAAAAATGAGCGAGGGGCAGGCACTTAACTTAGCAATTGGTTCAAGCAAAGAACATATTTTCTTTCTTCCTTCCTTTCTTCCTTTCTTCCTTCCTTTCTTCCTTTCTTCCTTCCTTTCTTTTATTTTTTTAATTTTTTTCCAAAGCCCTGACAAATTATTTAGGTTCTTGCTTAGAAATTTGCTACAACTATCGTACAGTTTTCATAGACCTTAGCAGGTGTGCTTAATAGCCCCCACCTTCTCTCTCCTTTTTTTNCCCCTATNGCTTAAAATATTGGTAAGAGCTATACCAATAGCCAGAGAACTAAGATTTGTTGTTGTTGTGAATTTGTCCCCATGTGGGCCTTTCTCTCTCTGCTGGGCACACAGGAGAGCTGAGAATAAACATGTTCAGAACATGTTGTGTTTCTTAGGCTCTAGGAATCTTGAAAACNGACACATTTGTTACTTAAATCTTGCAGTTGCAGCCCAATGAAAAGCCCGGCCACTGCAGCAATGCTTGGTATGAGAACTTCACACACCTGACATTCTTAACAGCACACTGATTCTAACTCCGTTTACCTCTCATCTTCGTGTTTGTGACCAAAATTACAAGACTCAGGCAAGCCTCATGATTTGCCTGTTACTAAGTAAAGCCTGGGGTGAAAGATGAGTCGAGTGAATTCTGGAGTCTTGGCTGTGCCTTTCAGAGTAATAATAATGCTTCACAGTCACCTAATTAGAAAAGACAAAAACAGAGATAACAATAAAGACAAACAATAGATCGAGGAGGTGACTCAGTAGGTGAAGGGTGAAGATTTAAATTCGAATACCCAAAGCCTACGCAAAAGCCAAGTACAGTAACCTGTATCTCTATAATAACCCATGCTCTTACACGGGAATAGGGGGTGGGAGACAGGAAAATTCCTGGAAGCTGGGGAGCAGCTACCCTAGTGTACAGCAGAAAAACGACAATGAGATTCTCTCTCATGTGGAATGTGAGGACCAAGACCAGAGACTGTCCTCTGACTTCTACACACTTGCTGTGGCTTCTACACACTGCCCTCCATACACACACACACACACACACACACACACACACACACACAGAGAGAGAGAGAGGGAGGGAGGGAGAGGGAGAGAGAGAGATATCATGTGAACAGACACACAAGACATTTTTTGAAGAGACAAGCAATAAAACCCCTTTAGGCAAAACAGTTAGCATAACTTTCTGCAGCGAACAAAGAATAGAGACAATTGTCCTTTCACACAACCCTGGATCTGTCCCCACCCCCTAACATCTCTAAGACCTTTGTGTTATCCTCTAAACACATTTCCTGCCTTGCTTTTGGGAAAGGTACTCGCACCAACTACAGAAGAAGCTGGGAGTAGGAATGGGGGTGGGGGGGAACTTTGTGAAGTGGAGTAAAGATAAAACTAGACTAAAAAGGCGGGAGAGGAGACTGTGGGTCGCTCCCTCCATTCGTGCCCCAGTTGTGAAGTAATCCATCAGGTTTTACCAGTGCAATTACCATCTCTGGGAGCATCCTCAGAAAGCGAAAGGACTGGCAGGGGAGAAAAATGATCCGCTCGAAATTCCCACATTGTTTCTTCTGTGGAATCACTTGTGCCATATTTGGCTCGCCCATGCTTCTTGGAATGCCTAGGCAAAAGAAGAGACTGATGCAGAGTGTTCTGAAGTCCAAAGTCTCTGCATCATCTGGGGAATGAGAAGTCAGAGTGTAGTTTAAATTAGTAGCTTTAAAATGAAGTCTGGGGCTGGAAACATGGCTCAGTTGGTAAAGCGGTTGCCACGTGACCATGAAGACTCGAGTTCAGATTCCTAACATGCACATAAAAAGTCAGGTAAGGTGGTATGCATCTGTCATCTCAGCCCTGGGGAAGCAGAGACAGGCAGATCCCTGGGGCACCTTTGGTGGCAGCCAGCCTACAGTGAGCTCCCGACTCAGTGAGAGCCTGTCTCAAAATGGAAGATTGACAGCTGGGCAGTGGTGGCGGCACACCTTTAACCCAAGCACTCGGGAGGCAGAGGCAGGTGTATCTCTGAGATCAAGGCCAGCCTAGCTGAGAGAGCGAGTTCCAGGACAGCTTGGACGACACCGAGAAACTCTGTCATATAGATGATGATGGACAGAGACTGAGGAAGACACTGATGCCAACCTCTGGCCTCCATATGAACATGCACACAGGTGTAGGAACACTGAAGCACACATACACGCATCACACACACACACACACACACACACACACACACCATGGATTTTCACTTCAAAGCAAAATTCAAAACAACAAAAATCCTCACTGCCTCAGATAACTGCATTTAATACTTTTCGACCCGGAGTCTCTAAAACCCACCAGAACTCTGCAGACTGAAGTCCTGCAATATGTAAAATAGCAATATGTCATAACCTGGGAATGAAATATTGCCTCAACTGGAGACAATCTACCAACTCCTGTAAACAAACAGTAAGCCTGTTAGCAGAGGCGTGAGAAGGGTTACAGTCAAAAGGTAAGAAGTGGCCGTGTAAGCTTGAATAGTTGATCTGGTCCCTGACTGATTAAGAGTCAAATACCAGTCAATTAATCCCCCTTCCTACTCTGTGATGTAGTAGGTGTGGTCAGAGCCACCTCACTGCAGACAGTCCTGCCTTCCAATTCAGAACCTTGTGTTCAGTGAGTAGGGATTTGATTTTGCAACAGTTGATTGTGTTTTGTACCCAAATCTGCTGGCCTGGCAGTGATTCAAGCTCCGTTTATTCAGCTTCTCTAAAAGAAACACTACCTGAGTTTGGAAGCCAGGGCGCCATCTTCCCACCCACTGCTCTTGCAACTATACTTTCCTTGACTTTCTCGGTAGGTTTGCAGCCCTAGGATTTGTGAGGTAGAAGAGGAGAGGTGAGAGAGAGAGGAGAGGAAAGAACTTAGCACACCCAGTGAGGGCAGCCTGAGATTCAATTTCAACAAGTCAATGTGGCCAGTGTCAGTCACAAGAGTCAATCTGGAGACAAGCCAGGTGTCATGACCTGCAAGGCAAGAAACTACCATGGGTCTCCACCCCATGTGTGTGTTTATGTATGTGGGTGCCCACAGGTGACAGTGGTCAGCTTCAGGTGTTGTTCCTAGGGAGCATTTACCTTTTATTTTTGAGACAGGGTCTTTTACTGCCACCTGGGGCCTTGCCCACTGGGTTCAGCTTGCTAACCACTGGGCCCCAAGGATCCACAGATCTCCATCCCCCCCAGTGCTAGAATTACACTTGGGCACCACTGTCTCTATATATTTTATTTGGTTACTGGGAGTAAAACTCAGGCCCTTAGCTTGCATGGCATGCACTTTGACAACTGGGCAATCTCCCCAGCACCTACGCTTCAACACGGAAGCTCAAGTCATGACATGATGAAACAAACTGAGCCCATGAATCCAAGAGTCTCCGACACATACAGTGCATGCTTCACTGCGTCCTTGTCTATTACTTACTTTCCTCCACNCCCAAGGGAAAATCCAGAAGACAAATACTCCCTTCAACAAACAAATAACTTCCAAGTGAGATGAATGCAAAGCTAAGATGGACCCAGGGGCTGGACAAACTGTTTGCAAGTGACGCACAAGTGGACATGACCCTCCAAGTGCGTCCTCCTCTACAGAGTCACAAAGCAGGGAGTGGAATCAGAATCTTCAGGGTCTTTCCATACTAAACAACAAGTAGTGTTTTAAAATGATGGTTTTTTTTTTAAATAGTAAGAAAGCAAATTTATTTATCACACTGCAGAAGAGACGTGGTCGTGGCATGAGCAGAAGAGAAAGTTACAGCAATCAAACCATTATATCATCTGGAATAGAAATTAGCTATTTATTAGCTAATTAAAATTTAATTATAAATTAGCTATTAGCTAATAGAAAATAGCTAATTATTTTAAATCCTATGCTTACTTTAAATGTTTGCAGTGGTATTTGTTTTAAACATTTTTATTCTTCTTAATCTCTTGTTTTTAAAAGGGTAAATTTTATGTGTGTGTGTGTGCATGCAAACCCGNGCAAGGGACAATGTACTCAGGTGCCAGGGCATAGTGTGGAGTTCAGAGGACAACTTGCAAGAATCTGTTCTCTCCTTCCAACCATATTCATCTCAGGGATTGAACTCATGTCCTCAGGCCTGGCAGCAGGTTCCTTTACCCACTGAGCCATCTGGCCAGCTCTAAACTCTTATTTTGTTGTATCTACTTGTTAAGTTTTCCAATAGAGACACTTCAAGGCATTTGACTGAGCTAAGAAGATACTTACATGGTCACAGTATCTNGGGTTTCCTTGTTTCTGCACATCACCCCTTAGAGTAAGAAGTGGGAGAACGTATGATTCAGACACTAAAGTGGTGGGCTCCAAAATTATATAGTACATCATAACTGAAGATTTCTATTATGTGCATATTTATTTACTTGTAGACTAGAACCACACACTATTGAGCTGGCATACGATTATATTATAAATGGTCCAGGGAGAGGGGAGTGATAAAGGAGCAGTGAGGTCAACTTTGTCAGCACCTCCCCCCCCTTAATTTAATCAACAGCTCCATGATTAAGAACCATTGATCCCACACACAGGAAAGAGGACTTCGTAAAAACACTGCTTTGGTTTCCAAGAGCAGCTTCTTCCTCACGTATGCTGCCAGACAAACGCACTATCCAGTCAAGCAAACAGAACCAGGACCACCACCCCAGAGAGCCTCATTGTCTCTGTCCTAAATGTATTTCACCCTGCCACATGGCTGCCAATTCATTGTCTACGGCAGAAGGAGCTGCCTGGGCTAACTGGTTCTTTTCTTCCCTGTGTATCTGCAGAACAGAGCTGGGGACAGACCAGTGGGGTCTGAGTGGCTTTTCTTTGCATGTGTTCCTAAGGAGACAGTGCAGGGCACCATCACTGCTGCCTCCTCCATTTGTCTTGGCCTAATTGAAGTCCTGTTGGCTCTGTGCCAGGGCAGCTCTGTTCCACCTGGTGATGAATGGTCTTTCACTGTCTACCTATCAAGCTAAACTAACCTCTGCATGAGCTGATTGCTCTCCTGAATGGTGTTCCCAGTCCAGGGCTCTGTGCTGCAAATAATCGATGTATATCAAAATAAGTTGGCCAGGTCCAGCAGGTAAGCACAGAAGCATCAGACACCAATACACAATGGCTTTCCTGACAAGGGCATGGCCTCCCCACATTTACTTGGGAACCTTGTCAGAGATTTTAATAAAATTAGTCAGGCCATAATGTAGCTTCTTGCTAACATTCTATTTAAAATAAGATGTTCCTGACATAGTTGGGTAACTATTGCTCTCTCTATCTAAACGAATAAGATGAAATTTGCTACGAAATGGGTATGTGTACCTACCAACTATCCAGAGATAGTATGATAAGCCAAAAAAAACATATTGAATGAATGTGTGTGTGTGTGTGTGTGTGTGTGTGTGTGTGTGTACATGCCTGTGTGTTCATGGGTGTGCATGTGTATAGCTAGATATAAACCGTATGTGTCTTCCTCAGTCCTATTCTATCTTGGTTTTTGAGGCAGAGGTTTCTCAATAGCCTGGAGGCTCATGCTTAGACAGGGATGACTGGCCACTAAGTCTCAGGGACCCACATGAGTGGACCCACCTTCCCAGTGTTGGATTACAAGCATGCACCACCATGCCTGGCTTTTAATGTAGGTTCTGGGGCTTGAACTGGAGCCCTCACACTTGTGCTGCAAGCACTTCACCGCCTGAGCCATCTTCTTCCTCAGACCATAATGGGTGTTTCTGAGCTTGTATAACACTAGTAATGGAAGACGTCAGAGTTCAGAGAGTGAAGAATTTCCAAGATCCTCAAANTCTAAGCTCAGAGAAGCCAAAGTCACGGCTGCTACTGGGCAGGGGCTCACCTGCCAACTCATCTATCGTTGGAATTATTATTCAGAAACAGATGTCAATACATTTTTAAAATGTGGAATGTTGTGTTTATTCTAGTTTTGTTTTTTTGGTTTTTGNTGTTTTTTTTTTTGCAGTTTCCTTTCTTCTTTTAAAGTGCATCATTTTAGAAAGACAAATAGTCATCAGTCAACGCTTTGCAAAGGAGATCTAAAAGGAAAGAGAAAGAGAGCTGGAAGGCTCCATGCAAAGCAGTGGCCAGGACAAGACAACACTATTGATTCCCAGAACAAAGTTCCTTCATTTCCAAAATGTCACAATTCATGCAAAACAAGACACCCGTTTCCCCCGGGGTATCTGCTCAGCTCACACCAAAGCAGAAATCCGCCCCCAATCAGTGAAACCAGTTGCCGTCTGGTCAGCATTAGGAGCGGGGCTCACTAAGCTGGCCAGCACTTGGAGGTTCATCAGATTCGGAGCTCACTAAGCTGGCTAGCACTTGGAGGTTCATCAGATTCGGGGCTCACTAAGCTGGCCAGCACTTGGAGGTTCATCAGATTCAGGGCTCACTAAGCTGGCCAGCACTTGGAGGTTCATCAGATTCAGGGCTCACTAAGCTGGCTAGCACTTGGAGGTTCATCAGATTCGGGGCTCACTAAGCTGGCCAGCACTTGGAGGTTCATCAGATTCGGGGCTCACTAAGCTGGCCAGCACTTGGAGGTTCATCAAATTCGGGGCTCACTAAGCTGGCTAGCACTTGGAGGTTCATCAGAAGAATCTTCTAAGTTACACATCTCACACCAGCTGCCACTAAACTTCATCTGCTCATTGATTCACGTGTTGCTTTTCCTATGTCAAATGCTTTAACAGGCTCAAAGAGCATGGCACACATACTTAGTAACCGTCACTCAGGCCTTTTTCTGTAATGGTGATAACTTTCTGTGCTTAGGAAAACAACATAGTCTTTGATTAAAAAAATTCAAATAATGATATGATTTAAAATGAAAAAACTAGGGCCTTTCCCAGGCCAGACTCCTAGTGCCATAGACCAGCATGCACGCTTTCTGACCAATGTTAGCCCTGTAAACTCACCCCCATGTTTTTGTACAAGTAGAGACATACAAATTATGGTATTCTGTGTTCTGATTTTCCTAACTGGCTATGTGGCTTGGTATTCTTTCTTTTATGTGGGTCTACATGTGTGAATGGATATAAGGGGCACTTTGCCTATGCTGCAACTTATGGAGGCTAAAGGTCAGCACTGGGGACCTTTCTCCCATCACTGTCTACTTTGTTTTTTAAATATGCTATTATTGTAAGTGTATGTATATATATATGTGTGTGTGTGCTAGAGTGTGATTGTGTGTGTGCCATGGTATTTATGTAGAGATCAAAGGACAGCCCTCAGGAGTTTGTTCCTTTCTTCTATTGAGAGTTCCAGGAATTGAACTTGGGTCATCAAGTTTGTGCAGCAAGAACTTTTTTACCTGACGAGGCTGAGCCATCTTGCTGGCCCTCCGCCNTTTATTTATTTATTTATTTTAGACAAGGTCTGTTACTGTACCTGGAGCTTGCCATTTTTGCCTACACTGGTTGACCAGTGAGCCTCTGGTATTCATCTGTGTCCAGCTCCTTAGTTGCAGACTTGTGGGTCATGCCTGGCTTTTACATGGGTGCTGAGGATACTTCTGTCTGTGCAGTGACCCATCTCCCCACTGAACCATCTCCCCAGCCCAGTCTTTCCATGTCTGCATGTAGCGTTCCCCACTTCCTTCTATGGAGTATTCCACTGAGAGACTACACTACATGTTCTTACTCCAGCCTGCACTGTGGCTATTGGGACTGTTTTCAGTTTTTGCCTGAAAAACAATTNTTAGGTCTTTGTATAAATCTTTATATATGTCTCCTGTGTACTCATGGTACAAATTTATAAAACTAAAATTGCTTAATCAAAGCATATAACTATATAATTTTGATCAATAACACACAAACAACACTCTAAGGCAATAGTTCTCAACCTGTGGGTCATGACCCCTTCGGGGGGTCCAACGACCCTTTCACAGGGGTCACCTAAGACCATCAGAAAACACAGCTATTTACATTACAATTCATAAAAGTAGCGAAACTACAGTTATGAGGTAGCAACAAATAATTTTATGATTAGAGTCACCACAATACACAGAGCTGTAATAAAGTGTCACAGCATTAGGAAGGTTGAGAACCACTGCTCTAAAGTATCATAAATAAGTACCTCTAAGAGCATCATGCCAGTTTATAATTGACCTATGACATATGTGAGAGGTGATTTCTCATAGCCTCTTTAGCAATGAACGTTGTCAAGGAGACAAGTAAAAACAGTGTCCTGGTTTCATTTGAAGTTCTTACTGGTGAGATTAGGGGTACTTTGATGTTGATGCTCTATTTATAGAATTTTTTTTTAATGTCAACTGCCCACTTTTTGTTTTTCTTCATTATTACATATAAAAAAAATCCCAACCTCTGATCTTTAGACTGTATATAAAAATCTCCCAATTTTTCCTCTGTCATTTGCTTTTGGTATACTTGACAGTATTAGTTTAAGATATATATGTATAGAAAATCTGTAGAGAAAGAAAGACAAAAGAGAAGGGAGATTAAAACATTTCCCTACAGCTTATGAGGATCTGAGCTTGTGTCTTGCATCGAAAAGACTTTCTCTGATCAAGATTATATGATAAATTCTCCTATATTTTCTCCTAGTGATATTTTGAATTTAATAAACTCAAATCATTGGCTCAAATGTCTACTTCACAACAGCACAAAAGGCTTTTGTTTCCCCTGAAAACACCAAACATCAAGGAAATAACAGTATTTTCAGGAGCAGCAAACAAAGATTAAGGAATAGATGAAGACCCACTGGGCTGCATTTCACTCAAATGAGCTTTCCATTGGGGAAAGAGACAATGGGGACAGCTTCCTTTCCTGAGGAGTTCCAATCTAGGTATTGCAGGGCTGCCTTCAACCGAAAGAGAAGTCAGCTGAGCTGTGGAGGCTGGTGAAGCCTCTAACAGGCAGAAATGTCCTCACTGAGAAAATACATTGGGCAATTACTCTCACATTTCCACCCTCACAGTTAAACTGACAAAGTAGAATGAGTGAAGAAAAGGTTGAAAACAAAGAGGAGGATTTTGAAAACCCTGGGACTCTCCCACAGTGCTTAGACTACTGAGTTGCAGCTAAAAACACAAGACAAATGTCTAGAATGGAAGGCCAGAAATTCAAATACGGATGACAATCAAAAGATGGCAGTAGTGAAGGAACGAGGCTGAGCCAGAACACAAATCACCTCAAAGTGTTCAAAACTTCCATTCAGATCTAAGGCAGATTTGGCTCTAGAAAGAATCTCAATATTTTCCCTTTAACTTCTCAGAGAGAAAGACCCTATATTCTCTGGCAAATAAAATAAAAAACATTACCATATTTTGATCATCATTGTGTTTTACATGCACATATTAGATACAATAAAAACTTTAAGGCAGATAAACAGGAGATACTGAGTGGTAATAAAAAACACAAGCATGATCAATAGAAACAGACCCATAGTTAAGTCCAGTTATTGGAATCAGCTGCAATAATTTTAGAACAATTATAATGAGCATTTTCAATAATGTGAGGGGAATTTAGATATAATGGGCAAATATAGAAGTATTTTAGAAGACAGGAGAACTATTTCAGGATCCTAAAATGCAATATTTAAAATATACTGGATGCTATTAATAGTCACTTGAGTTTTCGGTGAAAGTATTAGTAAACCTGAACACAGGCTGACATGCCCAGTTGGGACAGAGTGTGGGAAAAGAGTAACAATCAAAGCAGTCACGGGGTTAGCAATAAGAATCATAACTGAGTCCTCATCAGAAATGATGCAAGCCAAAAGACAACGAAAGGGTAACATTCAAGGGGGAAAGAAAACACANGATCAACCCAGAACTCTAATACAGTAAAGCCACCTCTCAGAGACACAGACGGGCAAGCCAGACACAAAAGGAACTGTCCAAGTGTGGCCATCTTCTGTAAGGAATGGCAGATGTCCGATTCTGAGGGCACAGAAAGACGTCTGGTCCCCAAGCTCCTGTTGGGCCATGAATATTAGTGTCATGGCCTCCCCGATAAGAAATCATTGTTCTTTTTTTTTTCCCTCCAGTAGTGGCTATTTAGTCACTGATCTATTTTCCCAAACCCTCTGCTTTCTCTTCATTTTTCACTTTGTAATAACAAATCACCACAAGAAATTAGGGAAAACCTCTAGACTTTGCACCCAGAAAGAGTGTTAATTATTCTGAGACAGAGATTCCTCACTTACAATTTTTCCAGCTTTATATTTGTGACTGTGAAATGTTTAAGTGTATTTCATAAATGTTAATTTGTGCTTTAATTGCTCACATTTAGTACTGAAGCACAGAGAAGAAGTTAACACAGAAGAAAAAGAACACCATGTCTCTTCCAGAGGTTGTGGACCTCTAGGTAAAGAATTTCCTTCCTGCACACAAATTATCTTTCAATTAAACATGTAAAATATCACTAACTCTCTTTAGAAGAATGCAATGAAAGAATGCAATACTATCCACTGGTTTGTCCACATTCAGAGATGGGTGACGTTGCCCTTAATGAGATTTTACAAATGTGGACAGATGTCATGGGGGGAATAGACATGTAACAAAGAGAAGAACAATGAAAAATATCTCACTGATTTGTGCATTCTAAGCCAAACAGGACTGTTTTCTAAATGGCTACAATTTTAATCAACATTCCTCTGGCCAGTTATCATTTATCTGTAGCTTCTTTAAGCCAACAGGGTGGCTGTTACTAGGAACTCACTGTAGGAAGTGTCACCTGCCTGCCACTTTGCAATGGTGGCATGTCTCCAGTTACTTTGAAGGCAGTGTTTTCACTTTTGTTTTTTTCTCTCCCCTTAAGCACTAAGATTGGCATAAGAATAGATGCCCTTTCTTCCACATACATAGTAGTTAATTCACAGTTAACCAAAGCTCTTCTCTATCTCCTTTGACTCTTCCTCCTCTCTGTATCAATTTTGTCCTCCAGTTGACTGCCCTCAAGATTGTATGGCAACTAGAGCATTGCTAGACACCATAGTCAAACATGATGTAAAAGGAGGAAAAGGAAAAAAGTGGAGAAAAAAAGGAGGAAGATTCACATGCAACAGTGCTCAGGCATGACAATGCCTGGTCTCAAATTATACTACAGAGCCATAGTGACAACTACAGCCTGATAGAAACACAAAAATAAACATGCAGACCAATGGGACAGAATATAGGATCCAGAAACAAACTCACACAGCTACTTCCACCTAATTTTTATCAAAAATATTAAATTAGAAAAAAGATAACTTCTTCAATAAATGATGCTGGGGGAAGTAGATACTCATATTCAGAAGAATGAAATTATGTGTATGCCTTTACCCCAGACAAAAATAAATTCAGAATGGGTCAAAGATATTAACATAAGAGATGAAACTTGGAAATTGCTGGAAAAAAGACAAAAAANAAACATGTCAAGATATAAGCACAGGTAAAGACTTTATGGAAAGGACCCTAAGAGCCTAAGAAACAATGCTAAGAATTGGCAAATGGGACTGCGTGAAATTAAACAGCTTCTGCACTAGGGTAAGGAACCACCAGAGCAAAGAGGTCTACAGAAGGATGACATCTGCTGACTGTATGTCAGGAGGGATTGGTATCTAGATGGGTAAAGAAAGGCAAAAAATGAACACCAAAAGTCAAATCTTCCAGTCACCCAGAGACAGTTCTCAGAAGGAACACAAATGGCCACTAAATATTTGAAAAAGCATTAATTGTCCTTGGCCACCTGCCAAATGCAAATTAAAACTACTTTGAGAGTCTTTAGGGGGGAAAAAACTCTTTTATGATCTTATGGTTTCTTTTTTTTTATTATTTTGGANTTATGTTGTTTTTAGTTTTGTAAAGATTTGTGTGTCCCTGTGTGGTTATATGCCTGATGAGTGCAGGAGTCCTCAGAGGCTGGAGACATCAGATGCCCACTGTGAGTTGAGTTCCGGGTAGTTGTTAGCGGTCCCATGTGGGTGCTGGGAAGACTCTGGTATTTGGCAGGAGCAATACCAGCTTGTTTGTTTGTTTGTCTTTGTTGTTGTTGTTTTGGTTTGGTTTGGTTTTTGAGACAAGGTTTCTATGTGTAACCCTGGAACTCACTCTGTAGACCAGGCTGGCCTCGAGCTCACAGAGATCGGCCTGCCTCTCCCTCTCGAGTGCTGGGATTAAAGGTGTGCACCACCACCACCCAGCTCAGCACCAGCTTTTAATCACAGAGCCATCTTTCCTCTAAAGTTCTAACTTTCTTGTCTTGGTCAAAAACGGCTGACACGAAGAAAACAAAGGGCAATATATGTTGGTGAAGATGTGAGGGAAGAGAAACCCAGGGAATGCATATTTCCTAAAAAGCTAAAAGTAGAATCACCATATGACCCAGCTTTACCTTCCCAGGTGTTAACCCAAGCGCATTACGTCCTGTCACAGAACCGCTTCCCCACTCGTGTTTATTGCTACCCTAGTCACTATAGTAAGAAGTGGAACTAACCTAGGTGTTCTTCAGCAGATGAATAGATAAAGAAAATGAGTACACACACAACAGAATTGTATTCATTGTGAAGAAATGTCAGTCTGGACTTTTGCAGGAAAATGAGTAGTACTGGAAGTCCCCATGTTAAATAGAACAGACGAGATCCTGAAAGACAAACACCCTGGGTTTCCTCTCATAAGACCACAGTTCCTAGGTTTTAACGTACGTGTGTGTGTGTGTGTGTGTGTGTGTGTGTGTGTGTGTGTGTGTGTGTGTGTGTGGTGTGTACAGAGGGGTGCTAAGATCATAAGAGCCTTCAAGGCTCCATAACAGGGGGAAGATGAGGTCTTAAATGAGGGAGAGCCAAGCCAGGGGGTAATATTATACAAGTGCTATGAAAGAAGCAGGGTGTTTTTGGGAGACAGGAAGGGACCCAAGAGGGGGACAGTTAGGAGGAGGGGAGTAGATGAGGCAGAATTAAGAACAAGGCATATATAAAATTATCATAGTAAAATCCATTGTCTTATGTGCTAACTCTCATAAAAAAGGAGGTGTTGCTCTAATTCAAGTGTACCTTTGCAAGAATGTATCTCTAATTTAAAGAGGCTTCTTATGGATACAGAAATGTTTACGAAGTAAAACAAGACTAGGAACTAAACATGGAGCTGGCCAGGCAGGAGTAACTCTGGCCTAAGAGCTACTCTCCTGGACATTCAATTAAAATGTTGAAACCACAGAAGCTTCAAAGTTCAGGCCCTCACCATCTTACTTAGATCACCCTAGCTGCCCCTCACTGCATCTCCTTTACTCCTCCAGGCCATCTACACACTGTTCCAGGGGGACTGTTCCCCTCCAAGCCATCTACACACTGTTCCAGGGGGACTGTTCCCCTCCAGGCCATCTACACACAAATCTGATCACGTGACTTCCCTGTGATCCTCCCATGCGCACCNGTGTCCCGGCCTCTGCCTGTATCTTTAGCCTCATCTTTCCCTCCAGCCCCAGGAACTTCCACCAGGCACTTCTCAGCAGCATTGTTATAACACACTCTATGCTTCTTGGCCTTCAGCGTCCCTACACCCTGCTCCCTCTTCTGGAACATTCTTTCTTCCTTAGTCTTCTGTTAAAATTCCATTTATCCTTCAAAATTCCATTAAAATACCCTTTTCTTTGAAAAACTCCATTTGTCCAAACAGTAAAAGTTGACTGTGTCTGATGCAGTATTAATAGTATTTAACATGAGGAGGATCAGAATCAAATTCCTCTATTTCACAATAGAGGAATTCTGTCAGCACCATCTGTGTGGTCTCATCAGGAACCAGGCAAAGGCTGGGTTTTTATCCTTTCTAGACACTATCAAGTTAACCTGTAACTACCTCATGGATGTTGGAAGACTCATGACTCTTAGGTCCAAAATAGAGGACTTTCTTATTTATGACAAAAGTGGAATATAGACTCTCTCTCTCTCTCTCTCTCTCTCTCTCTGTCTCTCTCTCTATCTGTGTGTGTGTGTGTGTGTGTGTGTGTGTGTGTGTGTGTAAAACTTGCAGCAGTTGATTCTCTCATTATGTGGGACTTGGGGATTGAACTCAAGGTGTCAAGCTTAGTGGTAAGTGTCTTTATCTGCTGACCCATCCCTCACACTCCCCACTCCAGTTACGAATCTTTTGGTGGACAAAAAGCCAATCTCTTTTTATGTAAACCTCTTTTCTAATGTGTTATCATGTTAATGGTAATTGTGCCATCAACACAAAATGATTCCATGATCCCTCCAGTAGACATAAACCCTCTCTTTTAGTTGGGATCTTACTATGTAGCTCATGGTCATGGTCTTTCCATGTAGACCAGCTGTCCTCAAACACACAGAGATCCACCTGCCTCTGTCTCCTCAGTATTGGGATTAAAAAGTGTGTACCACACCACGTACAGCCACACCAAGCTGAAGCCACCTTTGTTATCTGTTCCTAGTCCTATAAAGTTAAAGTGGCAAAGGCACCTGCTCTATATTCCTGTTGGGAGGGCCAAGTTGAAAGAATAGAAGAAATAGACTTGGGAGAGCACTCGGGCCAGGCCACAGCTGTGTTAGCTACTCATCATCTCACACACTCATCAGGTAAAAGAGAGCACTACTTAAAATATTTCGATCATTGTTGATACAGAAGCCAGAAGATGAGAACTCCTTTCCTAGTGTTAATTCTTTAATTCAGAAAGCAATGTGCGAATCCCAGCACTCAGGAGGCAGAGGCAGGTGGATCTCTGTGAGTTCAAGGCCAGCCTGGGCTACAGAATGAGCTCCAGGACAGCCAGGGCTACATGGAGAAACCCTGTCTTGAAAAACAAACAACAACAACAACAACAAAACACCCAGAAATCAATGTGTTTGGGAAGAAGAGTCCAGTGGCTCACTCTTTCAGTTGCTGCACAGAGAACAATCAGGTCAACCCCAGTTCTGTCGTAGCTTGATGTGAAATGTGTCCCATGGGCTCATGAGTTAGAACACATGGCACCCAGCTGGTGATATGNCTAGAGACAGAGCCTCAATGGAGGAAGTGGGCCACTAGGACCTGGGGTTTCTTTCCCAGCCCCTCTTCCAATCTGTTCTCTACTTCCTGACCGTGACCCCACACTCCTGCCATCATGTTTCCCCCACTCTGAAGGACGGTAGCCACTTAAACTGTAAGCCATAATCTACCTTCCTTCTTTAAGTTGATTTTTTACCAGGCTTTTATCACAGCCACAAGGAAAGTAGCTGGCACACCGTGCTTGTGAGATGGCCAGACCTAATGGATCTCCTTTATCTGGACATCACCCAAAAGAGGAGATTCTGGTCTACAGCAGGTACTTGATAAATCCCTGCAGAATTAATTAATAAAGGAATTCATTAATNAAGGATGAAATTTTTACTGAAACCATTTAGTGCTGTTGTTGCTCGTGTACCTCATAGGAAACCATAACAATTCTTTTCTGGACATTTTTTCCTGTATAATTCTTTGAATTGGTGTTCCTGAAACTGTGGCCAGAGATTAACCTCAGGCGACTTCCGTACTCTCTATCCACCTTGTTTTTAGATAGTCTCTCACTGATTTGGACCGGCTGTCTGCTTAGCAAGCCCCAGGAATTTGCCAGTCTCCATCTTCCCAGAGAAGAGATTACAAGGGCATGCCCCTGCACCAGACCTTTTTCTGAGGATTCTGGGGATTGACCTCAAGTCTACTCTGCCAACTGAGTTCTAGTTCTCCAGCTCCCAACCGACTTGTTTGACTATAAAAACAAAACAAACAAAAAAAATTTACTGGAAGAAAGACTTCCCTGTCCTTCAGCACTATGTGCTATTTTGCGAGCTCAAAAATGCAGCCTTTTAAAAGGCATGTGCTTAACTGCTCTCTGGTGTGTAATAAATACCCAAAGTGCCTCTCACCCCAGAAACAGTAGATCTGAGAAATGCTTATGCTTCTATGGTTGAGATGAGATTGACTACAAGGGTATGCTTTCTTCGGATTTGGCGACAAGGCCTGTGTTGTTTCTTCTCTGAGTCTACTTAGAATGTGGATTTAATTGAGATGGCTGATGGCAATTGCTCAATTCTGGTGACACATACTTGCCTGNTTAGTCAGAGAGACACAGCTTTCCTGTGCTTCTCTGCAGGAGATGAGATAAGAAAACTGATAGAGAGGGTGGTTTAACTAGAGGGCACTTACCAGTAAAAATTCCAGTCCCAGGTCCAACCTCAAATGGACTCATTACCCNTGAAGAGCTTTTTACACACGTATGTGTCTATTGAATCTAATGACATATACACAAAAATCCAGTCTGCTCTCTATGTCTCAGTTCTTCACTGTGGATTCAACCAATGCAGCAACAAAAGTATTATGATGCAGGAGGATCAGGAGATCAAGGTCAGCCTGGGACACAGTAGACTGT
>LZPO01017432.1:103282-123883 GCA_001675575.1 Neotoma lepida
TCAAAGAAAAATTTGATTTGATTTGTCACATGCTAAGTGCTATACTAAATCTATTTGGGTGAATATAGTCACATTATATTGTATATTATAAATAATCTGATGATTTGAAGTATACAGAAAGGTGTGTGAAGGTGTGTAGTTCACATGTAGATACATCGGTAAGACTTGAGAATCTTTGACTATTGATTATCCAAGTGGGAGGGAAGAGTTTCCTAGAGCCAATTCCACATGGATAGGGAAAGATGAGTGTCTATTCTCCATTCAGCCAGGGACTTAGCTTTGAGCAGTTGTAGAATAAAATTAACTATAAGAAAACTTTTTTTTTCCAGATCCAGATGTTGCTATATCTTGTTACATATTTCGTTCAAGGTAGTCTCGCATTTGGTCTGAGCTGTTCTTACTCCATCTAAAGCATTCATCACACTAGAGCAAGGATGTGGGATAAGTAGTGTCTCTTCTGCTTCTTTCACTAGTAATAACTGCATAGACTCAATTGCATCTGAAATGGTCTGCACAGCAGACTCAAGCTCATTTGGTGAAAACTGTAGTGTGTACTAAATACTAGACACTAAGGGAACTAAAAGATGCTAATGAGTCCAGACAAGGAAGGGAAATGCGCGTCAGGGTATTGCTAGATATTGGCCAACATCTCCATTCTCTTCTTGAACATGTGAGAAGAATGAATTTCCAAACATTCAGGGCAAGCAGGTGGAGACCCTTTAACACATTTTGGAAAGCACAAGGTATGTCTAAGTGGCATCCTCTGCTACCAGTCTGGGCCAACCAACATCCCGTTCTATATCTATCTTCTACACCCTCTCTCCATATCTATGTGACCAGAAGGCAGAAAGCATGAGATGGGAGAACTAAACAGTAGTAGACTTAGGTTTGAGGAAGAGCTGTCTGACAATATTGCAGGATGTGCAAAGAAGTTTATATAAACAGAAAAGAAGATGATCTGTGTGAAGCCACTGGATTTGTAGCTGTTATAGAAATATATCCAGTTCTATCTTTGGTCCCTTAAGTCCACCATAGAGCTCTCCTGTGTCTTCAATATTCTAGAATCTCATCTAAAGATCAGCCTTCCCTCTAACTCAGTGATTTCTCTGGTGGCAGACGGATCATCCTTAACATGTGCCCTGTAAAAGATTCCTGGGCACACTGATATCTTTAGAAGTAACCCTTAACCAACAAGGGGTTGGTGACTGAGGATCTCAGCTGCTTTGCCTTTTGAAGAAATGACTACGGGGACAATTTGCTTATTATTTTGGAGTTCTGAGCAAGACTGAGGTCCCAGNAGCTGCTTCTTCATTAGTTTGAGCTTGATGTCTCATTCCTTCTTATTCTGTTTCCTCACTCCTCCATGCAGCTTCCTGGGATCATTTTTCAGATAAACAACTAACACCCAATTCCCTACTTTACTGCCCTGCTGTTGTGTGGAGCCAAGTAAATACATGGAATAAATCTAGCCCTCATTTCTCTCATGCACGATGAATGAAAATGAATGAATAAAGTGTGTAGCATAACAATTTTAAGATTGTGAATTATCCTTCTATCTGTAGCCCTAGTGCTTGGACCACTAAATTAGGGTAGTCTAACTTATCTAATATTTAAGGAAACTAAAGCAATAATTATAATAAGAAATTATTTACAAATGTTGAATTCTATTTTAAAATTCTAAACTATATATGCATGTGTATATGTTTTATATGTGTGTATATAGTATTTAAAGATTAATTTTATTTATATGTATGTATCTATATGTGTTTATGCCACTTGAGCAAGGGTGCCCTAAGAGGCCAGAAGAAGACATCAGATTCCCTGGAGCTGGCTTTGCAGGTTTGTGAGCTGCCTAGCATGGGTGTGTGGAATGGAACTTGCATCCTCTGAAAGAGTGGTAAGCACTCCTAACTGCTGGGCCATCTCTCCAACCTGAATGTATATAATGTTTAAAGAGTGTTTTCTGATTATATATCACAGTCACTATATAAAACTTGGACAATACAGGAAATCCTAAAGAAGATGATGAAGTGTACTCATTACATCATATTGGCTTTTCAAGTTTAACTTTACAGGTCTTCAGGGTGTGTGTGTGTTTTGAAAAAGTAAGATTACATTATATAAATAGCACTGTATCTTTGTTTCTCACTCATCAAGAAATAAATGTATTGGCTTGTTGACACATACTTATAATCACAATGTTCAAGAGGGATAGACAGGAGGGTCTTGAGTTCAAGNCCAGCTTGAGCTACACAGTAAGTTCTAGGCCAGTCATGATACCCCAGTTAGCTTTAACTGTCAACTTGACAAAACCTAGAGTCACTTGAGAATGGAGTCTCAATTGAGGGGTTTCCTAGATTAGTTTGGCCTGTGGGCATGTCTCTGGGGGACTGTCTTGATGTAGGAGGATTCAGCCTACTGTGGGGAGCACCATTGCTTGGGCTAAGAAACCTAGCTAAATACAAGCATTCAGACAAGCCAGCAAGCAGTGCTCTTCCACGGTTTCTCCTTCAATTTCCTACGTGAGTTCCTGCCCTGAATTCCCTCTCTGATTGGCTATAATCTGTAAGCTAAAATAAACTCATTTCTCCCTTAAGTTAATATTTCTCAGAATGTTTTAGCACAGCAACAGAATGAAGCTAGAACGCAGGGCTACATAGAAAGACTGCCTCAAAAAAAGAGAGAGAGAGAGAAAAGAAAAGAAAAAAAACAAAGAAAAGAAAGGAAGAAAAAAGAAAGAAATATGGGTCCTCCAAGAGCTCTACAGGCATTTTGTAGTAAGTCTATAGCCCCATCAATCTGTGCCATATAAATGTTGGATTTATTCTTTCCGAAGGCCCAGCTGATGTATTCACATATAAGTATTTCAAAGTCAGAAAGAACTCATATTAATTGAGCAAATTCCAAGAGATTAGAGATTCTGGGTATTTTTCTATTTTATTATATCCAGAATTTAGAGAAATGCTTGGCAAAATAAGCTTTCAATAAATATTTATCAGATTAAACACAGGAATAATCAGAGCATCGAACACTATCTTACTGTCTAGATTAGATTCAATATGGAGTACTGAGCAAGCATCAGTGTGGAGGGTTTGGGGACATGGCTTGGTCAGTAAAGTGCTTGTTGCAAAAATATGAGGACCTAAATTCAGTCCCCAGTACCCATTGAAAGAGCAGAGTTCAGTGATGCAAAACTGTAACTCCAGCACTGGAGCTCACTGGCCAGCCAGCTCCAGATTCAGTGAAAGACCCTGTCTCAAAAAATAAGGTGGACAGCAACCGAGGAAGACACCTGATAATGACCTCTGACCTCTAAGTGCATGTGCACAGGCCCCCTAACATAGATTCCACCATATACATACAACACACACACAAATCAATGTTGAGTGATGACTACTACAAACACTGGGTTTCTAGGATAATTACTGGTTGGTTTTGATCCACTTTATTCCTTCATCCCTATGTAAGACCCTCCTTACATCCACAGCAACAGCATCTACATCCCAACCTGATACCCCTGAGCAGCCTCGAGTTTTCAATCGCAGCTCTGTTGTATACACTAATCATTCACACCAAGTCACATTTATCAACATGAATGAGTGCATGTGACAATGCTATANCTTAGATTTAATCGTGCAGACTTGTTCTGCTGCCAGTTCTAGTCTTCAAGCCTGTGGTTACAGTCCTGTCATTCAACAGAGGCCATGGTCAAAGGACTCATGGCTGACAGTGTCACCAACCTTCCATGTCTTTCTCTCTTCTGCTCCAGACAAGAACTTTTTTAAAATTTAATTTTATTACTTATGATTATTTCACATGAAGTACCATAGAGGACATAAATGATGGGTTCATAATCTCATTCACAATAAACTTCAAATTTTGTGATTTTATTTACATATTTGCCTCAGGATGAATACCAGTGATTCTTAAATTTTTTTTTGAGAATTCAACGAATGCATGCAATGTATTTCAATCATATTTTGATTCCTCCTGCACATACCACTCACATTCCCCTTCCAACTTAATGTCGTATGTGTGTGTGTGTGTGTGTGTGTGTGTGTGTGTGTGTGTGTGTGTGTGTGTGTGTTATACAGAGTACAACCATTGCTGTCCAAATACTCAATGGTGTGGGGCCATCCACTGGGGCATGGTCAAGCTACAAGGGACCACACCCTTAAAGAAAACTGACTCTCTCTCCCTTGCAGCCATCAACTCTGAATAGCTCCTCAGCCAGGGGTGGGGTTGCCTGTGCACCTTCCTCAGCCAAGATCAAACAAGAACCTTTGATTTGTTTCACTATCAGTTCCTGCCTCTTGAGGGTTTTGAGGACTTTGAAAGGTGCTGCCAGAGGCTACGAGACCCAATTCCGTGACCACTTATCTGCAACGTCACCATCTGGTGATTTCAGATGTCACCTGGTTGAACTGGCCCCACAGGGAAAATGTGACTCTGAAAGCTACTTTAAAGAGTTATATTTTAACTGGAGGATAAGTAGGGGAACATATCTTTGGCAAACTTGTTTCACAAGCGATTGCTCCACACCTGGAGTGCAATTCAAACTTTCCCCACATCTGAGGGCCGGCCATGTGGGCTCCGCTCCCAAGCAGGACTACAATGTCCTACCGTATAATCAGATGTTATCTGCCATTTCCTTTCAAAACTAAAATTTAATGGTGGTTATGATAGGGAAAGACAAAGGGAACCCATGAAGAAAGAAACTTCTCAGTGGTTACGTCAACAATAGACTATCCCCATGACATCCATCTTTGAAGCTCTAAGAGCTCTCCCAAGGCGCTGGAGACATGACTTAGGGGTTAAGAATGTTCACTGCTCTTCTAGAATGCCTGAGTTCAATTCCCAGCATCCACATCAGATGGCTCAAAACTGGCTTTAACTCCAGGATCAGGTGACCTAATGCTCTTTTTCAGCTTGCATGCACTTGCAAGCATGTGTGCAAACACATACACATAGACACACATACATAAACATAAAGAAAACCTTTTTAAAAAAGGAGCTGTCACAGGGCTGTAGATGTAGTGGGCAAGCCACTCAAAGTGAACTACGTGTGTTGAACAGGATAGATAGAATGAGCCGTTAATGGATGGACCGTCCTGGCTGGCTTTAATTGTGAAATAGGTGTAATACGCTGTTCAAATCCAATACTACGACACTGATGAAGGAGTTACAGGACCCCAGTCATGTAGTTAGACACCATATCCTACGTGATCACGAGAACACATGGATAGCAGAGCAGACAGTGGTGGCGAAAGGCTGAACAGGACACAGGTGACAAGGCCTGTGGTTCCCCAGCCCTGAAGTTTCCTGGCCTCAGTTTCTTCCTACAGTAACATTAGACAGTTATAAGGGAAAAGTCTGGTTCACAAATTCTTAGGAACCCAAGCACAAGCACACACTAAGCAGAGATGCCAGGAGACAAGGAAGGATAGAGATGCCCGAGATTCATAAGCAACATATTTCACCAAAACTACTCTTCCTTTACATNGTAATTTGGGATAAATCACTCACACCGATAAAACGCCAGGAAAGAACGAGTTATTTCTACAAAGAGACGTGGAAAGAGGTTTTATTCAAGNATCCGAGTTCTGGTGACAGTGGCCCTCTGTGCCAGCACACAGCACNTGAACACTGCGCAGAACATCACTCTCTGAGAAAAATGTGTCTGACATCCCAGTTGATTCACCAATCTGCTGCCGGCATCACCAAGAACGAGAGGGCTTTTCTCTTAGTCAAGGCCAAGACTGGGGCTTTGAAACTGATCCTCCATCTCTCTGCTACACATTACCAAGGAAAAATTAAGAACTCTCTTTAAAGTGCACTCTTCACTCTTCCAGGTTCCGGGCAGAGGGAACGAAGAGTGAGCAAGCTGGGCACCTGCATCCAGTCTCTCCATCATCAATATTTCAGCATCCGTTAGGTACTGGAAAACCTGGGAAGTCCCTGCCACACAAAACCAGAAAAGGAAGAATCCTGTTCGCACAGAGTTCACAGCTCAGGGAATCATAGCCTGTGATGGTTAACCTTCATTGTCAACTCACCTGGGTATAGACTATCCACAGAAGCACATCTCAGGAATGCCCGTAAGGGTAGTTCCAGGGAGGAATATCCAAAGAGAGAAGACTCACCTGAATGTGGGTGGTACTCCCAACGGACAAGGGTCCCAGAGTGAAGAAAAAGGAGAAAGTATGTCCTGGCTATGGATGCAATATGACCAACTGTCTCGTGCTTTCAGGCCTTGAAGTTACCTTAGCTCAAGTGGTCTTTTGGGCACAGCATCAGGAAGCTCAAGGTCTGGGTGGGCACCTGAGCATGTACCTTCCTTCTTGTCCTTTTTCTCCTTCCCCCTCTCACTCTGTCTCTCTCTCCATATATATTACCTGTGCACTTCTCAGTACATGTTACCTTTGTACAGTAAGGGCATAGGAAGTTTCATTATGAGCTTGCATGATACACAGAATGCACTTTGACCATGGTCAGCCCTTGGGATGGCTAACCTTGGTTGTCAACTTTATAGGCCTGGGACGAGGGACGGCTTGGAGTGGAGTTGGGAAGTTTTCGTCTCACACTTTGTTTTCTTCTTTTAAAGTTGTTTTGGTTATTTGTCTCCCTGGGGTTTTATGGAATTTTAGGAACAGCTTACTGATTTCTGTAAAAAAGAACAAAAAACAAACAAACAGAAACAGCTAGGATTTTGATTGTGATTATGTTGCTAGAACTACTATGATCAAGGCAGTGTGGTGACGCTATAAGGAAAGAAAAATCAGTTAAATTGAATTAAAAGTCCAAAAACAAATCTTATGCTTATGATAAATTTAAGGTCAGCTGATTTCTTTTCACAAGTGTGCCTATGCAATTTGGAGGGGAAAGAGTGGTCTTTTCAACAAATGGTTCTAATACAGACACACTGAAGCAAATTTACAATAATGTAAATAAATGTGAGCCCACACTTCCTATCATTTAGAAAAATCAACTTGGAAGGTGTACAAAAACCTATGCAAAAGGGCAAAAACTATAAAGCTATTTGGCTTGAGGGTTAGGCAGTGTTTTCTCCTCTGCTCCCAAACAGTGTAGTGGTCAGTAAGAGTCAGCTTTCCAGTTTCTAAGTTCATTTATGCAGCTATGCATTATTCCTGCTGTAGGGGGCACTCTACAGGTCAGCTCCATGATGTAGCTCATATAGGTGTGCCTGGTTGGATGGTGTGTACATGTGTGTGCATGCATTAATGTTCACATGTATACACACACACGCACATACACACACACAAGAGAGAGAGGGGGAGGGAGGGAGGGAGAGAAAGACAAAACTTAACTTGATCTCTTCCTAGGTTGCTAACAATAACCATCTCTTCCAGTAACTCAAGAACCACAGTCACCCTGGTCTTGAAACAGTTTTAAAAATAACCTGGAGCATTTTAAACAGAAGTGAAACTGAGTTTAACAAACTATGTAAAGCAGAACTATGAAAAGTGTGCGTGTTCTGATGGTCTCTTTGGAGACTGAAAGAAGAGCAAAAGGGAGAATCCTTCCCCAGGGAGCCTGTGCAGCTGTGGGACAATGCGGGGAAGCACAGGGGCTTTCCCTGTGTGCTGCAGTGTACTCCAGCTGTGAGGCATGTGTTGAAGGGTAAGTGCTTAAAAAACTCACTCTCTGAATGTGAAAGCAATGAAGAAGTCATGGTAGNAGCTTGACCAGATGCAGCAGCAAAGCCTTATCAACCCAGTTCTCTTTCCTAGCTCTAGTGTTTGCTGAAAAACTCAATCACATATACAAATGAGCTAAGATTATTGAGTATTTACCGTGTGCCAGGTGTAGCCCTGTTACCTGAATAAACTCTCATTTAATACATTGACAATCTATGCTATTGTTGTGTAACAATTTCCTTCCTGCAAGAAGCTCCGAAAGCAGGAAAGCAAACAACTCAAAATGGCTTCAGGAAGTCCCTGAAACTGACCAGATTCACTAGGCCCCTCCCTGCAAGAAGAGTAGGCAATAAAAGCTGAGACTCTACAGGGCATGGTGATGCAAGTCTTTAATCCCAGCACTCAGGATGCAGAGGCAGAAGGATCTCTGTGAATTTGAGACCAGCTTGGTCTACAGAGCTAGTTCCAGGACAGCCAGGACTGTTAGGCAGAGAAACTCTGTCTCAAAAACAAACAAACAAAAATAAAATAAAATAAAGCTGAGAGTCCCTCTCAGACAAACTGAGCTGCCACCAGACCAGCTGCCTGGAGGAAGCAAAAATCAGTGGAGCTGCCTGGAAGAACTTTAGACCAACTGAGGCACCTGGAAAGGACAATCTACAGCTTGTTGAGCTACCTGCAGGGTGTGCAGTGAGCTCCAGGTTTCTAGCTTTGTGAGCTGTCATCCATGCTGGGATGGGCTTTGGTGATTGAGTCATTTCTGCTCCTGTAAGTAACCCCTCACTCATATTCCTGTAAGCAACCCAATACAACCCATTGGTTCCCCAAGTTGGACTTTGATGGTATCGGTACTTTGNTCTGTTGTGGAATCCCTATTTGGGGTGAGAAGATGTGTGCATTGCATCTCTGCAAGGAAAGTTTTGTCACACAAAAGCTACCAAAAATAAAATTGATTAAAAACACAGTAAACTAAGAATATTGATAAATGAGTAATTTAAAAGTGTGTGTGTTGTGGCGGGGCGGGGCTCCCAATGGCTAAAACAAGACAAAAGCAGATGAGATGTTAGAACCTCTATTTTTCTCTGGGTCTTGGAAAACTGCATGGAGGTTGGGTTGAGTTAAAAGAGAAGAGCTGTACTTTGTTTTGTTTTATTTGTTTGTTTTGTTTGTTCATTTGTTTTTGAGACAGGGTTTCTCTGTGTAGCCCTGACTGTCCTGGAACTCATTTTGTAGACCAGACTGGCCTCAAACTCACAGAGATTTTCCTGCCTCTCAGGGACTGGGATCAAAGGCATGCACTGTAGATTTAAACAAGGCAGAAAATATCTAAGTGTAACATCTCAGGTCTGAGGTACAGTAAAATCAAGTGTTTTTCTAGAGCTGCATGTTAGTGAGGCAGCCATTAGCAGGCTTTCCTCTGCCCCATCTGAGACTCAGCAAGAGTCTGAGGACACTGGCAAAATGATTGAACCATTTAGTTACTCAGCAATATTTTTAACATTGATGATTTATGACTCTTTGCAGGAACTACTGGCCTTAAGCCAGGGGATCCCACAGTAGCTGCCAAAGTTGTCACTGACAGTCCCCAACCATATCTATCCAGCTCACCCCACTGTGANGACAATGTTTGAGGTTACCTGGCTACTAGGGTTTATATGAGGTAGCCAGAAACTACAGATTGTTCAGGTGAAGATGGGGGTCAACTTTGGTACCAGTCAGGGCCATCCCAAGCTAAATTGACACCTCAGATAGTTTGTTTCTCCTTCTCCTGTCTCTTGCCCATCCATTTTCTCCCAAGTATCTGGTTCTTCATGCTGATCCCATGATCCCAGGTGTTTTTTTCAAGATATGGCTTGGCAACCATTCAATTCTCAAGCTCCTTTCTTTAAAATGTATATATTAGAGAACATTACTTCAGTATCTCAGGCATAGAGAATGTGGATGGATCCTCCAGGAACTGGAGTTACAGACAGTTGTGAGCTGCCACATCATATAAGTGCTGGGAATTGAACCTGGGTCCTCTGGAAGAGCAGCAATGCTCCTAACCACTGAGCAATCTCTCCAGCCTGAAATGTTTCATTTTAAATTCTGGCTTCTGGACACTGCCTTCACGTGGAGAAATCAATCTTCAGTGGATATTCATTTTCTAGGAGGAATCGAGGAAGAGTGGAAGGCTTGGCTATCTCTCAAAATTTCCTCTTGAAGTTAACTTTCTTTGCAAACTACAAATGTGTGGTGGGAGAAATACTGGAATGCTTCCAACGGTCAGCATGAGGTGGATATTCACANGCATGAGAACAGACAGGGTGTGAAGGGCTCAAGACCAAAACTTCATTAAGTGACCACAGAGCGATAGTCTCCAACCCAAAGAACCCCATCCCTCCCGGAGTTCTTTACAATCACCCTTTCCTCTGAAACCAGAAACCGTCCTAATAGCTTTTGAGTTCTTAGCATATAAAAAGTTAAAAAAAACAAAAAACAACTCTTACCAGCATTAGTGATGCTCTTCTAGATTGGAAAATATTCTTAATTCTTATTGCTATATCCACTAAACAGAAAAAGAATAAATTTTAGGGGAATATGTCTCATTGAAGCAAGATACCCCATGTATTACCCACTTGGTTAAAAGTAGTCTCCCATTAATAATGATAACATTTTTAAAAATTAAGACAGAATTCCAAGTAGCCCAGTCTGGCCTCGAACTCCCTGTGTAGTGGAGGATAATCCTGAACTTCTGAACCAGCTGCTAACATCTCCATATTGCTGCGATTATTGGCCTGTGCCACCACCCTTGGTTTATGCAGTTCTAGGGACATAACCCAGAGCTTTGTGCATGTTGATCAAGCTCTCCGCACCTAGGCAGCATCTCNGGCCTCACAACTATTTTCTGTAAGTGTTTATTTAAGATCATTTATATTTACCATTGAAAACCAGTGTGCCCTGCTTATGTTTATTTCTCTTTATTAAATGTATGTTTTTCCTTAATGCTCATGCCATGCTGATATAGTAAAGGAAATTTAGAAAATTGGGAAATTAAATTTCTCCATAATTTTACCTAGTTTATAGTATTTTATCATAGTAATCAAGGCAAATTGACATCCAAAAAAGACTGAATCATTAGCCCATAACAGAGGCATTTAAACTATTCCTGTATTAATNTATAATATTAGTAATTGAATACATGTATGTTAGAATTGGGAAAATTCACATCATCCTATATTCAGTGTAGTTTTTTGTAATTCCATCGAGTATATCTTTTTACATCATTAAATATTCTTTTATGTACTAGACATGTCAGACCTACCCCCGAAACTCTATCCTTTCCCCTCATTTAGGACTGGAAAAGATGACCACTTCCCCATGTGATTACAACTNATGATGTGTCTTCATTCACTTCACCTTTACACATATCCCTGACTGTACTGGGTTTGATCTGACTCAAATTAGGCTGGTTGGATTGCCTTTTCCAATAATTTGCAGCTGAACTGTTGCTATTGAGTTAATATTGTGTGGTGCCGGAATGTCATAAGTGACATATGTATCCTTATAGGAAGAAACAGGACAGCTTGGGGGAGGTGGCTCCATTGGTAAAGCATCTGACTCACAAACATGAGCACCTAAATTTGATTCCTGGCCCATGCAGAGGGTGAAAATAGACATGGTAGCATTCACTTATATCCCAGTGATGGCTGAGGACCAAGTATTCAAATATATGAGCGCAGGGGACCCATTCTTATTCAGACCACTACACCTGGGGACATGCTGGCCAGCCAACCTAGCCTACTTGGTGAACTCCAGGCCAATGAAAGAACCTGTTGGAAAAAGAAAGGAAGAGCACATCTGACAACCCCAGAGGGAGTCTTTTGACCTCTACAGACATACACACATATGCACATGTACCCACAAACACATAATACACAGAGAACACACACACACAGAGACAGACAGACAGAAACAGAGAGACAATGAATGAAAGAGTTTTCATTTTCCTAACAGTTGGGGACATAGCCAGAAGACATTTATCTGCAAATGAGGAATGGAGACCTCCCTCACCAGACCTGAGGCACCTTGACTGTAGACTTCCCGGCCACCAGAACTATGAGCAGGAAATTTCTATCATGTGTAACCTAGTTTATGGTATTTTCTCATGGCAATCACTGGCAGCCAAACTGAGTCATGTAGACCACAACAGAGACCTTCAGACTGAAAAGTCATGTAGAGTGTGGGCTAAGATTGGTAAAAATCCAAAGAATATGCTGTTTGTAAATGGAACATGTGAGGGAAGAGAGCCATCATCCGAAGACCAAACAAGCTGATCTGGACCTGAAAGGATGGTTATACAGCAGACTTAGGGAACAGTTTTCACCTGGATGAGGACAGCACTGTCAGCCAGTAGTCAATGTTGTTCCTTGTTCACAGGGTCCCTAGTGAGCAAAATTCCTGAAGACGTTGAATTGTTAGTGGCACATGAAGGCATTCACCACTTATCACATGATCATCTGGATGGATTATCCTGTTTCTTTGTCTGGTGGCTGGAGTGAGAAACAGAACTGAAGGGCAGGTTCCATTGCAGGCTCAGTAGTGAGGGACCAAGGACAGGACTCTGTGAAAGGAATGGGAAATGCCAGAGGGGAAGCAGCACTGCCAATACTGTGGATCAGTGTTGTAACGAGGCATCACCCCATGGCTTTAGATGAGGAAACAGAAGCTTGAGAGGCCCAGCCACTTCTCAAGGTCACACAGCCAGGGGAGCACTTACTATTCGAAAAACATAGTATTTCTGTCTTAATTACTTTTCCATCGTTGTAATAAAACACTGTGACCAAGGCAACTTATAAAAGAAAGTGTATAATTAGACTTAGAGTTTCAGAAGGGCTAGAGTCCAAGTATTCAAATACATGAGTCTATGGGGCTGTTGTCATTCTGACTAACACAGCTGGAAATAACAGGGATTGGTGAAGGTGATGAAAAGGATCAAAGTCCACCATGAGCTAGATGCTAGGGATAACAACTTGTATATCTCTCCCCAGTCCTGANGGGTAATGTTCAGATGGTCAAGACTTTCTAGTAGACTACAAAAATGCAAGCTTTCAACCGCTTTGTTCATTTACCATGTTTAGGGTGGTGGCACTGAAGTCACCTCATTTCACTCTGGCTACAGTCCTAAAAGATATCAGGACTCACACCAGCCCTTTACTTCAGTTATAAGTGGTTGTTAATTGGTTTAGTATGAATTTCTACAAATATGTTGAAATGTTATGAGTGNTTCTTGTACAAGACTCATGCCCAGTCAAGATTTTCTCTTACTGAAAATGGAGAAATATTAACTTCTTTAGAAAAATATGTCTCTAAGGAGGGTTATACTCTCCTCTCTCCATTGTATAGCTTTGATGACACTCTCTGCAGACTCGGCTTATTTCTATTTTATTAATTGTCTGCTTTGCTTTTCCACAAGCATCCCACTGGTCACTGTAGTATGAATGTATGTATATGTGGGTATATGTATGACTGTGTATATGAAGATGTATGTGCATGTACATGGGCTGGGGGCAGAGATCAACCTCCAGTGTCACCCCTTGGGAGCTATCTGTCTTGGTATTTGTGGTTTTATCTGTTTGTTTTTCAGATGAGAGGGGCTCTCTCACCGGCATGTGGGGTTCTCCAAACAGGCTAGGCCAGCTAGCCATCAAGCCCAAGAGATCCTCTTGTTTTCATCACCCCAGTACTTGGATCATAAACACCATGTTGGGTTTTAAACACACACACACACACACACACACACACACATACATATATGTTCTGAAGATCAAACTCACACCTTCACGTTTGCAAGGCAAGCACTTTACCAACTGAACTACCCTCTCAGCCCCCATATACCCCTTTTCGTGGGCTTTCTCTTTGTAGGATGAACACTGGTAGTGTATAAACAGCATGAGTGTTCAAAGTAAGTCACAGTCCCACAGATACGACACCAGCAGTGACACCTCCCATGGGATCAGATGCTACCCTGAAGCTCACCACATCTGCAATGCTTGTGGGTTCTGGCCAGTCTGGCTGTGCTCTGACCAAAGCAGCGCTATTGTCTCCTACTCATAGGAGGAGACAGCAGGTCATTCCTTTTATAGACTTTGGTGCTCAAAGCATAACATTCTATTTAACTTTTACCAATTTGTATTCAAACTAGGATGCCTGCAGTGGCCTTCCCTAGTGTTATCTGAAGCTAGAATCTGTGTGATGAGTGTCACTTCCTCTCCACAACAACCTCTGAAGGCAGAATGACTTTGGCCTTGTGGGCTAATTACTTCAAGTGGACTAATTCCTGGAAATATACACATTTCCTGCACATGTGCCTATGAGTATCTGACCCCTATAAGTTGGGTAAAATTTTTGAATCCTTGCAAAATACAAAAAAGAAAAAGGAAAAACAAAACAAAAAAATACCTAAACATCGTCACCTCATCAGGTTTGCTCTTTTTCCTTCTAGTGTTCATGGCTNGTTAGTTGCCTGACCACTCAGGAATGAAAGAAAAGGGGGCCAGAAAGGATGAGAATGGGGGAGGGGAGGGGAGGTGGGGAGAGGAGGAAAAGAAAGGGAAGGAGGAAGAAGGAAAGAAGGGGAGGGAAAGAGAAGAAGAAGGAGAAACACCAGGAAGCTCACACAGTCTTTCTTGCTGGCTCATTTCCCTCCATCAGCTCTTTGCTTCCTTCTGGGCTGGAAGCCATTCTCTCACACTCTGGACAGTTGCTTCCCCTTCTTTCTTAAAGGCTAAAGCGTCCCTATTCCTACTAATAGGACCTGAAAGTGAGAGGTGATGCTAAGGATCTGGGGAGAACTCTCAGTGGATAAAATGCTTCCTGTGCAAGCTCCAGGACCCAAGTCAGGATCCCTAGCACTCATGTAAAAAGCTGAGCCCAGCAGCAGATGCCTGTTATTCCAGTGCTGGAAGGCAGAGACAGGAGGATCCAGGGGACTTGCTGGGCAGCCAATCAAGCTGAATTGGCAAACTCCAGGGTCAGTGACCTACTCTATCTCAAGAAATAGATAGAGAGTGCTTAAGGAAGACATTGATATTGACTTCTGACCTCATCAAGAGGGTCGACACCCCACTCACACTCACACACAACAACCACACATATAAAATAAGTGATTTTAATTCAGTGGACACAAGGAACACTATGTTAAGAGAGTAAGAGAGTAGCTGATCTTTTTCTCCCATGACCACTCACAGTTAAAAAATAATGAAGGCCAGAGAAGGAAGGTCAGCCTTTGGACTCACTAAGCCTGATGTCCCCTGCCAGACACCACTCTACAGCCTTGTCTCTGCAACATCACCCTGGCTTTAGTGACACCAGTTACACAATGTGGGGAACATTATCATCAAGTCTAAACATACTACAGCAGTGGTTACCAACCAGGGCTGGTTTTGTATCATCAGATATAATGTCAAGGAACTCTTGGTTGTCAACACTCAGGAGAAAGCATGTGACTGACATTCAGTGGGCAGAGGCCCAGGGTGCTACTCAACACCCTCCCAGGACATAGAACAGCCTCCTCAGTAGAGATCCATTCAGATTCAAATGCCGCTGGTGCCAAGGTGGGGAAACACATCCACTCTTGACCATCGTAATACTGCTCTGGTTAAATCCAGAGCCAGCTCTCTTCCTGCAATCTGGTTTTGCCAGTTTCACAAATAAAGAGAAGTTCTAAGATCCTGTGGCAGATGGAGAGACTTTGAAAATGTTTTGGCTGCAGTTCAGGCTCTGGTATCAACCAGTCTGTCCAATTGAGAAGCCACTGTCTCCGTTCATAGATATCCCTGGAAGATGTCACTATTCGCACAACTGGTTTTGACGGTAGAAACCTGGTGTGTCACTAGGAAGTGTGTTGTAATATCTGGGTGCCTGAGTGGGTACAGCTATGTGAAAANTCCATGTGTGGATGACTACTGGCTCTCATGTTACCTACCCAACCCAGAACAAAAACTCTGGGGACAANGACACCCTGGTACAGTTCTATTAGCTTCTCCTCGACATCTGCTTCCTGACAGTCAGGGATATAGTCCTACACCACGCCCTCCCTGTGTTACCAACAGTTCCCCAGTACTAGTCCTTATGTCTGACCATTTCTTTTATTCACACACTTGTTTCTTAACTTCCAATCTCTCTATTTTTAATCACTGCTAATCCTATTTAAAGTTCACTCCAGACCATGCATGCCATGACAGCAAATCCACAGGCCTGCTCTCACTAACATTGCAATAAATCCTCAGAGTTACTGCAGAAACCTTTTTAGTGAATACAGAGGGAGAGAAAGAGAAAGAGACAGAGACAGACAAAGAGAGAGATTTGTTTTTAATTCGTGTGGCTGTGTGCATATATCCACATAAATATATTCCATGTGAATGCAGGTGTCCTTGGAGGCATAAGAAGGTGTCAGATACCCCGAGTCTAGAGTTATAGGAGTTGTAGGCCACCAGATGTGGGTGATGGAACCGCACTGGGATCCGATGTAGGGGCAGCAGGTGCTCTTAGCTGCTGAGCTATCTCTCCAGCCTCTGGTGATCGTGCTTGTAAAGATTAGTAGACTCTGCTCCATGCCATCCCTGGCTCTGGCCAGACCACTCAGAACACTGAAGCTCATTCAACATCCATGACCTTTATTCTCTGTACACACTCTGACTAACATAACTAACTCTCCTTGCAGGATCCTGAAGAATCTTTGAAAAAGCCATTTCTAAAGAACTGTACACGAGTGTTCATGACACACAGGAAGCACTTATAAATACTGGTGAACTCAGTGTGCTACGCAGCCTAATCACACCTTCCCTAGCCGGGGAAGCCTGTCACCACTGTTCTAACTGACTCACATTCCGCCCAGGCAGCCGGGGAAGCCTGTCACCACTGTTCTAACTGACTCACATTCCGCCCAGGCAGCAGTTTTCAGTTTCCATTTCATTGCTGCTGTCCAGAGAGATGTTTCTCCCTCCCCAACCCTGAGACACTGTTAGTTTCTGACTGACACAAATCTGGTTTTTACATGTCATTCTTCAGATGTCACCAAAGCCTTTAGTTATTTTCTTTCACTGTTATTTATCCCCCGGGAAAACAAAGCTAAAAATTAAGCAAGAAGAGATTTATCTCTCCTTTTGTGTACATTAAAATATACAGACAAGACCGAGAGTTGTGAGTCTTTTGAACTCAGAGAGGAACAGACAGCTGTAAATTGCTGTAAATGTGGCCACTATGACTCAGAGTGTGCTAATGTATGAAACCACACTTTTCTATTGGGCCTGTTCTTCCGATGGTCAAATCTCCCTGGGCAGAAACCACAGCCATAAAATGTAACAAGAAGCAGGTAAAAGCTGGACACGCCGTCATTCAGAAGTTGTCACATCTCGGCCCTTTGATCCCAGGTGGATTTTCAGGCCACAGCAGCATTTATTGATTAATTATAATTAACTGAGGAGGGTATACTTTGATTTTACAAACTTCTTTATTCATGGGCCTTGGTGTGTTTTCACAGCACATCCAACTCATACCACATGTGGACATCCTTTACAACTAAAAACCAGAAAAGATCAGAACATTTAAAATGACATGGAATACATACATAAATGCATAAATACATATATACATACATACGTAAATAAATACACACATACATACATAAATACATACATACATATATATAAATACATACATACATATATACATAAATACATATATTCTTGGGAAGGTATATCCCTCTGTGTAATTTCCTTCTAAGCCTGCAATTAGACACACTGACAGAAGAAGCAANCCTTACAATCCTAGAAAGTGGGGAAGTATAATCTGAATTTCTCGGTAATCATCATTGTCCCTACAAGGAATGAGTCTACAAAACTGCCTTTTCCTAGATGCCCAGCACTGACAGAAGTCACATCACCAGAGTTTCACATCCTTCCCTTGAGACATGATTTAAACAAGGAATCTGTTGTCAGGCCTGGCAAGGAAGACCCACCCTGAGAACTGCAGAAAAGCAAGGGTGAGGGGCTTTTTTCTTCCTCACAATTAAACTAAGTGAAAATGATCTCTGATTCCTTGACGTAGCATTAAATGGTTGGGAGTGTTCCACCTCATTAAAGAAAAAACAAAAACAAAAAAAAACAACAAAAAAAAACGATTCTCAGCTGAGTGTTTTGTTTGTTTGTTTAGTTGTTTGTTTGTTTTAGGGTTATATTGTCAGATGCTGGGAAGACGAACCAGTAATGAAAGGATGTAAGAGCATCCAGGTGGCAAAAGTCCTTAGGAAGCTAAAAACCAAACTCAGGGAACTTCTGTCAGCAGATCGCCAACAGTGCTGTACGTGTGTGGTGTGTGTGTGCACACGTCCATGTGCTTGTGGGTGCAGGTTAACACATGTGCACGTACTTGTGGAAGCCGGAAGTCAATGCTGAGTGTCTTCCTCAAGAGTTCTCCACCTTGTTTTCTGAGATAAGATCCCTCACTGACCTGGAGCTCACCACTTGGCTAGTGAGAGAGCCGCTCCGGCCAATGGGTCCCCTGATTCCACCTCCCCCACACTGAGATTACAGACATGTACCACAACACCTGGCTTTTACGTGCGTGCGTGCATGCGTGTGTGTGTGTGTGTGTGTGTGTGTGTGTGTGTGTGTCACTGCTGATCCAAACTTAAGTCCCGTCACTCACTCCACAGGCACTTTACCAAGCAAGCCATCTCCCCAGCCCTGCAATGCTTTTTTCAGATTTAGAATTCTCGTCAACAGAAGTGAGTCAATTGCCATTACGGTGGAGAAGTGGTTACTCACTCAGTATGGTAAGTGGGATAACAGGGTGTGCTGGGATTCTTGACTTCTGCTTGGAAGGAGCCACAGAGAGGACAAACTTTCCCCCTCTGCATCTTCTTGATTTTCTGCAGAAATAGCATTAGCCAAGAGTCCCATGGTTTNTCTATTTCAAACTTGAATTGTCAATTATTTCCTGCCTCACCTTTTTGTGTCTTTTAAAAGATGCTGCATACCCTTGCATGGCATTTAATTTTAAATGCTCTTCCATGGTATTTAAAGTAAATGCAGAATCTTTAGCGTTCACAGAACACTTAGTGAGACCCAGAGGTGTGAGTAGAGGCGATATCTTTATTTACCAAATGTGTTTCCTTTCTATTTCCGTGGTTTTTATTTCCCCCACACTTCCCTTGGAATAACATCATCTCTTATCTATCTGGGGATAAAAGATGATTACCTTTTTGTTCAGAACCCACTAAACTAATACAGTTTTTCAGTTCGTTGCTAAGCAACTGAGCTGGGTTACCTAGAAGCAGCCGATTCCACTCAGTTCCTTGTTCCCTTTTTGATAATTGACCATGGAGAGTTTCCCTGGGACGGAAGAGGAGCTACAATCAAGAGACTTGCAGAACAACAGCAACAATTGACTGTCCAGAGTTGTTAAAAAATACTTTAAATTAAATTCTGGTATATTCATACAGTGGGACACGGAAGCAAGGACAAAATCCGAACATACTAGAATGAAGCCAGAAACATGCAAGGCATAGTGGCTCATTCCTGCAGTTTCATCACTCAGGAGGCTGAGGCAGGAGGACTGCCATGAGTTGGAGGCCAGTGAGGACTACTGAGTGNGTTTTTGGCCATATCTGACTGCAGAGTGAGAAGCCAGGAATGAATATGTACAGATTATGTGTGTACTAGTTACATTTCTGTTGCTGTGATTAAAATACCACAACCAAAACTATTTACAGAAGAAAACGTTTATTTGGTCTTCCGGTTCCAGAGGAATAAAAGTCCATCATGGCAGGGAGGCACGGCAGTAAGTAGCGGGCATTGTGGCCGGAGGAGGAAGCTGAGAGAACACATCTTCAACTACAAACACAAAGCGTCAAGAGTGATCCCAAAGAGGACTGAGACTATAAACTATCAAACTCCACCCAGTGATGCAATTCCTCCAGCAAGGCTCTGCCTTCTAAAGGTTCCACAACCTTCCCAAACTGGGGACCAAGTGTTCAGGTACCTCAACAATGGAAGACATTTCTCATTCAAACCAGCTCAGTGTGTTTCATTTTGTTATAAAACTCCAGAAAAGATAAGTCTAGGGCTAGAGAGATGGCACAGTGCTTAAGAGCACTTGCTGCCTTTACGGAAGACCAGGCTTTGGATCCCAGCATTCACATAGTTGCTTACAGACATCTGTAACTCGTGCCAGAGGATGAGATGCCCATTTTTGATCTCACATGATGCACATCCATGCATGCAAGCAAAACATTCATACACATGATATAAAAATAAATAGTTTTTTAATTTAAATATAAGTAATGTAAGGAAACAGAACATAGGCAGAGTTGTCTGGGGATGCAGATAGGAAAAGTCTGAGGAGAGAGGAATGATGAGAACTCCCCATTGTTTATATCTTGACAGTGTAAAAGTTGCACACAAAATGCCATTTCATGAGTACTTTTTATTGTAAGAAAATTACATTTCAACCGAGAAACCAAAGCCCTCACTGTACCTCATATTCTATTAAATTTTGACTTAGTAATATTATTCTCGGGGCTAGGAATATCTTTTTTTTTTCTGTTGAGGACTATTTAAAAAAAAACAGGAGAAAGAAATTCATGTCACACGAGTGAGATGTGAGTTCTTTCTTAAAGCGAGTTTGGTTTGTTTATTTGTTGAAGAATGCTTACTCGAGAGGTGTCATAATTAATATTTCTCACTTGGTTGCTTTTTCCTGTCACTTTCATTTTATTAAAATTATATACACAAACAATTAGAAATGAGAATTTTCAACCTTTTCAGCTGCCTCTTTTGGAAGGAAATTATTCCCATTTCCAGAAAGAGGATAATCCTGCTTCATCTTGGCTTCTCCAATTTTGTTTCTCTGACTTCTTATTCTGGAAAGTCACCACTCCCCCACCCCCACCCCTGCCCAC
>LZPO01017432.1:124137-137471 GCA_001675575.1 Neotoma lepida
TTCCATGCCATTCATCACTGAGCAAACAGTAAGCTATGATACTTTCTCTTTCCTGCAGGATTATTAGGTGCTGGGGGTTTGTGTTTCTTGCTTGTTTGCTTGCTCAGTTTATCCAGCCTGGTCTTGTGCTCTCCACAACTGGCAACTTTGGGTTCCTGTCATCTTGAGGCACTAATGTGTCAGTTCCAGAACCACATGCTTTCTGGGATTCTGAAAAGAACAAGCGACAGGTTTGTGTGACTAGAGACAGAGGGATGNTGAGGCAATAATTAACAATCAGGAATAAGCAAAAATAGAAGAGTGATTTGAAAAATTACCTTGGGGTTCCAAAGAGATGGCTTCATGGCTGAGAGTGATTGCTGCTCTTCCAGAAGTCCAGAGTTCAGTTCCCAGCACCCATGTCAACTGTAACTCCAACTCCAGGGGATCCGGTACTTCTGACTTTGGTGGGCACCTGAATCTCTCTCTCCTCTCTCTCTCTCTCATACACACACACACACACACACAGAGAGAGAGAGAGAGAGAGAGAGAGAGACAGAGACAGAGACAGAGACAGAGAGACAGAGACAGAGACAGAGAGAGAAATTATTTTTAAAAAAAGCTAGTTTGCACTTCAGACACATTACCCCTAAACACAACAAACCTTCAACGTCTACTTTTACCAACCCATTTTAACAGTGAGGAAACTGAGACTTAAGAGGTGACATGTTTTTTCCAAAGCTACCCTAGTAGGAGCTCTAAATTTAATTGTAGGAACTAGGGAAGTGGCAGGGCAGTAAGGCACCTGCATAAGTATGCACAAGGCTCTAGGGTAGGTTCCCAGCACGACAGAAAAATACTAATTCTGAAGCCAGCAATTATTACCCTGGACCATGTTGCAAAAGATGGGAGACACAGACATCCCTTGCAGACTTTCTCTTCCAGGATTATGTGTTTTTGTATCTTGAGATGACTTACCCTCAACAGATATATTTTCACTGTTAGCTTCCTGGGAAACAAGAATGCTGAAGCTTACAGGCTGGACTTAGAACTTTAATTAGGCGAAGTGGGTGGATACTTAGGAAGCCAAGGAATCATGACATCATCTTGAGTTTCAGGGCAGTGAGTTAAAAAGGCAATATATGGGCAAATGGGTAATATCCTCTTTGACCTAACACCAGGACATTGTCAGAAGTGTGTGTCCTTGACCTGTGAAACCCTGCAAAGCACCTTCTAAATTTAAATATTTTGAAACTGAGGAAGAACAGGAAAACTTAAACCAATCCCAGGAGGATTTTCAAGATGCCAAAGAAAAATGAACAAGCCTCCACATGCCTGAAATTTCCATTAAAAAACACAATATGTAACAACTTGTAACATTTTAAGAATGTTTTAAATTCTTTTTTTCTAACTGTAACTCAGTAGAAGAGATTAACCATCAAAGGTTTGCTTTACAATCAGTCTACTCAGGAAGCAAGATGAAAATCAGAGAAAGCATGAAAGTGTTGGCAATTACACGTCACCATTTCTGAAGCAATTAGGCGTCCACGTGCAGTGCCAGCCAGCCATCCAGCCATCTGAGCAGTGGTTTGAAAGAGAATTCCTATTTTGAGAATGCTCGGAAAACAAACAAACAAAAAAACAGAAAGAAAGTAAAAGCAATTCTTTTCAAACTTGGCCATATCATCAAGGAGAAGGTTGACATTAAAACAAAAACAAATCTCAGAGCAGATGAGCATTTTCATTGCAGAATTTCTGCAAAGCAGAGAGAATCACACGTTGCATCTGCTCCAGGCTCCCTGTTTTTACACACGGCAGCTACAGAAAGGACAAAGGTAACTAACTGTTGGTAGAATTTGATTTCCCAACTTCCTGTGATGGATTGCTTTGGTTTGCCAAGTTTTGGTCATGCTATGTTAGGGAGTGTGTCCTCTGGAGGTGTAAAGACTTTACAGTATCACAAAATCAAAGACGTCGTCTCCATGTCTGTGTAGAGTGAGCCCTGAAGTCATCTGGAGGTTTGCAAGGAGTACATGAGTTTCGCAAAACTCAGAACTTGAACAAAAAACTTCTGAAGATGGTGGGCTTCCTCGTGGCCTTCCACAAATAGAGATGGCCATTTTGAAGTCTATCAAGACCTTGACCTACCGGGTGGTGGTGGTGCACGCCTTTAATCCCAGCACTTGGGAGGCAGAGGCAGGTGGATCTCTGTGAATTCGAGGCCAGCCTCGACTACTGAGTGGAGTTCCAGGAAAGGCGCCAAAGCTACACAGAGAAACCCTGTCTCGAAAAACAAAAAACAAAAAACAAACAAACAAAAAAAGACCTTGACCTGTAGACACAACAATCCCCTTCCCTGTATCTCAGTGTTTTATTGATTTCATTTCTTATGATAATAGAAGATAACCAGAAAACTATAGTACATAGATTTCTGTAAGTGTGATCCATTTCTGTAATGTGTGGGCTCTACAGCAGGAGCTCTGAAGCAGGCTACAGTTCCATTTGGGGAAGGCTCAGGCTGACGTGCAGACAGACTGTTGCATAAAAACGCCTGAGCTGAACCAACTCAGAGTTTCATATCAGCTCTTCTTGTCTGTCTTGCGCTCCTCATTCTCCCCTTTTGTATTCTTTTTTCTTACCCAGGTATAGGACTATTATTGCTTAGAATAATGAGAATCTGCCAAATAATTATTTCCAATTATTTTCATGGAGGAGTTAATATTGTATAGAAGGCCCCAAATAATTCATCCAATGCAGAAAGATGTAATTCTAGGGAAGCTAAAGGTGGGGGAAGTGCCAGCAACTCTATTTTGCCTGAAGCTGGAATTTTTTAAATATATTTTTAAAATAATGATTGTGTATATGCATTGTTTGCAGTAGTATGTTATATAAGTACATTTTCATAAAGAATGTCTTTTGAGTATGTAGGGGACATCTCAGAACCTTATCCTCTGCTGACCTCTTTCTGAGACATAATCCGTTGCTCTCCTAGCTCTCAGGTCATCAGAATTTGGCTGAACCGTGCCACCCACCCGGTTTCTTGGTCTGCAGGTTACAGATGGAAGATTGTGGTGTTTCCCAGACTCCATCATAGAAAGNCGAGGGAGAGGAGCTGGAGAGATGGCTCAGTGGTTAAGAGCACTGGATGCTCTTCCAGAGGACCTAGGTTCAATTCCCAGCACCTACATGGCAGCTCACAACTGTGTGTAACTCCATTTCCAGGCAATCTGGCACCCTCACACAGACATATATGCAGGCAAAACACCAATGCACATAAAATAAAAATAAATCATGAAAATTTTGTAAAAATGAATTAAAAAAAGAAAGACAAGGGAAAAAATAAGAGACCACCAGCTACCCATCCTTGCGTGTGTGACATGGGTGTGGGGACGGGTGTGTGTGTGTGTGTGTGTGTGTGTGTGTGTATACAAACGTGTTTTGTGTGTATTCATGTGTATTTGTGTGAGTGGAGGTTAAGGTTGGGTATTTTCCTGTATTGCTCTACTTTTTTCCTCCCGTTTTATGATGTGATACCTCTTATAGCCCATGGTAGCCTTAAATTTTCTATGTAGCCAAGGATGACGTGAGACTCCTGAGACTCTTGCCTCTCCTTCTCCAGAGCTGGGAGAATAGGTGTGCATCACCATGCCAGGTTCTATGTGGCGCTGTGGATGGAACCAAGGAATTTCTGTAAGCTAGTACATACCCTCCCAACTGAGATATGTACATTTCCAAGTCATTCCTTCCTTCTTAAAAACTGTTTGAGAGCTAAATATTGCATTTTCTGGTTACTCTTGCAGCTTAACATGGTCACATGACTAAGCTGTAGTCAGTAAGATATAAATAAATGTGCTGAACAGGACTTTCAAGGCATTTCCTTGAAAAGCATAGACTACAGGAAAGAGCCCTTTTTCTGTCCCTTTGATTTTCTCTTAATGTTCTTGAAAATGTGATGTCTGGAGCCCTAGCAGCTGTTTTGGGCTACAAAGTGACCTTGGAGACAAAATCCATACACAAATTGAGGGTGTCGGTCTGTAAGCATTACCTTCCCGGCTTGTGACACAGAGCTGCAAAGGACTGTGGCAGGGAGGCAAACATTTACCTTGCTTAAGCAACTGTTACTTTGTAGTTTTCTGCTGCCTGTGACCAAGCCCGATTTCAACTAAAAAGAGATCTATTCTCCTTTGCCTTCTGACCCAGAGTGAATGTCAGCGGCTTACTGTTTGAAGCCCCTACCTGAAGCACAATGACAGCTTGTACATCACATGATGAGCAAGGACAACTTTTATTTTAGGATTTTAAAAAGGAAAACCTTCATGTTTTCTTACTCAGGCTCTTAGCGGTTTGCTGCTCAGGTTTCTAAGGAAGGAAACCAATCAAACTGTTTTCCATGCATTATGTCCTTCTCTGTCCTTCTGGCTGAGTCTCACCCGATAGGAAAAACTAGAACAAGCCCAGCTCACTCCTACTAGCACTGGTGGTCCCAAGAGGAAGGTCACATGCATCCTCTAACACTCTCCTCTTGCCCAGTGCTTTTGAAGCCTTCTAGAAGGAATCACTTCTGCCTATGGTGCTGATGAGGTTCAGCTATTTCCTTACACTCCAGTTAGCTATACACACACCCCTGCCCCGCCCCGCCCCGTGGGCCATTACCTTGTCGCCTTTGCTCAATAAGGAAGCCTCATGCTATCAATACCTTAGAGGGCTTTATAAAAATTTTAATGACAGTTAGGACTGGGGTACTGTGAGTACCTCCCCACATACCCTGAAAGTTTGGCTGGTGTAAGGTCTTACCACCACCCCAGCTGAGGAACTGTTGGCAGTCGGTAGCTGCTGGTGGCAGGGAGACCTCTTCTTTAGGAATGTGTCCATTGGCAGGTTGCCCATGCTCCAGTAGATATGAGCATTAATTGTACTTAGTGGGATTTTCAATTTTAATTTTAGTTCAATTTTATTTTATGTGTATAGGCGTTTTGCCTGAGTGTGTCTGTGCACTGTGTGTGTGCCCAGTGCCCTCAGAGGCCAGAAAGAAGGTGTCTGATTCCCTGGAACTGGAGTTACAGGTGGTTGTAAGCTTCCATGTAGGTGATAGGAAAGAGCAGCCAGTACTCTTAACTTTATACTCTAGCATGCATCTTTCTTTAAAAAAGGAATTGGCCTGGTGTGGTGGTGCACTCCTTTAATCCCAGCACTTGGGAGGCAGAAGTAGGTGATCTCTGAGTTCAAGGCCAGCCTGGTATACAGAGCCAGGACTGTTACACAGGGAAACCCTGTCTTGAAAAAAACAAACAAACAAAAAAACAACAACAAAAAAAAGGAACTGAAGAATGGCTCAGTGGTTAAGAGCACTGGCTGTTCTTGCAAAGGACCTGGGCTGGGTGCTACAACTCCAGTTCTAGGTGATTCCATGCCCTATGCTGGCCTCTGTGGGCACTACACTGCAGTCAGTGCATTACCAGGTGGCTCAGGGAAGTAAAGGGGCTTGCTGCCCCACCAGAGAATCTGGGTTTAATCCCCTGGACCACGTGGAAGGAGAGAATTGACTCTCTCAAACGGTCCAATGACGTCCACACACACTACATGAACACATAGTCACACACACACAAAATAAATACATAATACAATATAAAAAATGACTAGTTAGGTCAGGTAGAGTGCTTAGCTGGCATGCAGAAAGCCCTGGGTTCAATCCTCAGGTCTTAAACCAACAAACAAGCAGATGAAAACACTGAATAGATGTGTATGACCCATGCCACACACACCATCTGACCTTCAAACAATACACATCGATACTATTATTAGTGTCCTTTGATCAAAAAATGAAATCAAGGCTCAGAGAGGATTAGTAACACAGAGAAGAGTCACCAACCAGAAGTGACAGCTCTGGAATTATAACTGGATTTTCCGGTTCTTTTTACGGTATTCTTTGAGGTGAATTTGTAAATTTATTTGGGCAGCATAATTATGTAACAGCTACCAGAACAGAAGCTCACGGACTGTTTGTACCTCGGTGACATTAAAATGAAATAATCTCCATCACAAGTGGGGAACCATCATCACTTTGTCTTTAGAATTTACATAAAGTTCCTTGGCTATCAGTCATACCAATGGCTCAAATGCATGTGTCATAAAGATAGTTCAAGCCCCTAAACATCTGATATCCTTTGATNTCTGATTAGGCTGTGGTGCACCCCTTGAGGGAAACACAATAATACACAGTACACAGAGATGGTTTAGATGATTTTTACAAATTAAAATTTTGGATGACATAAATAATGGCAATACAATCAGAATGAGCTTAAACATGCTGCTTTCCAATTATAATTACACCTCACCAAAGAAAATTCAGAATATAACTGTGGTACAGTTGCAGCAAAGCACAGCTGATGGGCTGTTGGGAGGTGTGAGCTGCGCTTCAGTGTGTCCTTCTTTTGCTAACAATGTTGCCAGATTCTTGCTTTGTATTCTGCGCTGTGGTTGTTCTTTTTTTTATTTTGTTTTGTTTGTTTGTTTGTTTGTGTACACTTAACATCATGCTTCAGTTCCCTGTGTGAAAACATTTTTGCAGCTTCTCCTATGCCATGTTTGTAGAAATTTACTACAGTAAATGTCCTCTGTAAGTGGGACATTTTCATTGTTTCCTTTATTTGAAAGAATATCGTAAGCAATGATGCCTGGTTTTGCTTAGCACACATTCCCAACATTGGGTAACTAGCTTAGACTGTCAGAAAACTTTTAAGATTTGTAATACAGCATGTAATGATCTCCTTTATCATGGATTCCCAGATCTGCCTAGAGTTTCAAATTTGCCCAAGCAACCTTCTTTGGGGTTCCGTGGTCTCCAGGGGACTTAACACCATCTCTATGACCCAGCTCTTCATGCCCTCACCTGAGAGCTTGTTACCTGTCTAAGTAAGAGAGCAAGCTAGCAAAGAGTGTCCCAAGACCCTTTCAAATCCGTGTCCCCACTCTCAGTACTCAGAGGCCCAGGAAAATTCCTCATCTACCTACCTGTCTGTGCCCTCCATAAACCTGAGGCTCTTCTCTTCCTGTCCTCCAAGGAGGTGATCAGCAACTCTTATGTTCCCGCCCTAAGGCTGCAACCAGAGGACAACATGGGGCCACCCTAGGGGCTACCCATGAACTTCTGTTTCTAAGCCGTTGCTCAAGAGCATTATGTGTAAACAAAACTTGCAATTTGCCGTCCTTGCTGAAAGGAGGTGCCTTGTTACACTCTTGCTGAAAGGGGGTGCCATGTTACACTCATTAACACTAACACTGGGAAAGGGGTCAGCAAGGTTATTCTGAGTCTGGTTGAAACTTGGGCTGTTTGCTAGCGTGTCCCGCTTATAAAATTATTGGTTCCAATTTTTATAGGGTTGGGATAGGGGTGTGGTGTGGTGTGATGGGGTTGGTGGGAGTATCAGTGTAAGCTATGTGTTGCAGGATAGAGGTTGCTACTTGGCATCCTTCTCTTGCATCCAAGGGAAGTCGTGATGAGGGATGGACAGTGTGAGGGTGGTCAGGGACTTGGTTACCTGAGAGCTCCAGCAGAGGGAGGGGCCATCTGGAAGCTGACCCCTCATCAAGGATCTTGAATTCACCAGCAAGTTTGGGATATCTGAATGGAGAAGTGGACATTACCAGGCAGTTTCTTACAAAGGACTGGGGTGTTTGTCGTCCTTGGGTCAGTCCCAAATTGAGGGAGGTGATTTCATTTTGGAGATGAGCAGCCCTTAGTTAGACTGAGATGAATAGCTCTGATTGCCTCTGTTGTCCGGAGCATTTGTGTCTCTTGTTCTCAGTCTTGTGATTTTTCTGGGTTGATAATAGTATTTCCCAAGTTGTGAATAAAATCTAGCATTTTAAAAATAAGACTGAAAGCCACAGGCTTAATAAATGCTGTACCCCTCATTCATGATGACTGGATTTATCTGAGCTGTCTCTTAGAAGGAGAAAAGAAATCAAGAAGTAATTTTTGTTGTTGTCCTGTGGACGCTGAGGGGGGAACAAATGACTGGTCTGATAGAACCCAGGTATTTTCAAGGTTAAGAGTAACTTTGTCCTGACAGCTCAAATGGAAGGACGTGATGCAATGGTTAAAAATGAGCTCATTTCTGTAGATTCCTCAGAAGTGAAGAAGCGAAGCTGGATAGTAGCAGACTGGAAGTAGGGACAAGCCAGCAATCCAGGTCAAAACAAGAGGCCATATAGTGTAGACGACAGTGGACGAAAACAGGTGGCCAGCTAGGAAGCAGATACAGACAGCAAAATCTGATAAATGTTTCCTCGAGGTTTTGATCTGCTTGCCTTTCAAATGACTTCAATATTTAGAAAAATCCTTTGAAATCAGGCGTGGTAGTGCATGCTGGTAGCTGCAGATACTCAGGAGGGTGAGTGAAGCAGGAGGATTGTGAGTTTAGAGGCCAAACTGAACAACCCTGTCTCAATATATCATTTTAAAAGGGGGGTTGGGTGTAGAGACTGTGGGTGGGTATCAGAGAGTGGGTTTGTTCCATAGATATTTTCTGTTGAGTCCTGCCTTGGAACTGGACCACATGCATGACCGCTGTGTAGCATTGCTACTAAGAACAATAATTGGGGCTGGAGAGATGGCTCAGAGGTTAGGAGCACTGGTTGCTCTTCCAGAGGACCAGAGTTCAATTCCCAGCATGCACACGACAGCTCACAACTGTCTATGGCTCCAGTTCCAGGGTATCTGGCACCCTCACACAGACATACATGTAGGTAAAATACCAGTGCACATAAAATAAAAAGACTATGGGAAAAAAAAAACATTAATAGTGCAATTCTCAACTCTTCACTCAGTAAAGGACTGTGGTATAAGCCACAGCTCAGACCATAAAGTGCTTGCCTTACAGGCTTGAGGACCTGAGTCTGATAGCCAGAATGCATGGTAAAAAATAAATAAATAAAAATAAAACTAACTTTCTTTGAAAAGTTACTCATTGACCTCATCCATGATTTGTCTTTCATTCACTGCTGTAAACGCCCAAGCACAGGATGTTTCTCTCCCATAATCCATTGTAGTGTCTCCAGCATGAGCAATAAGCCTGTATTCACCGAACTATGCGGCTTGAAAATGTCTCACTAGATTCTGAGTTCAGAGACAGCAAGAGTCATGGTATTTTCTGTCACTTTCTCTGTTCTCTGGAGTAGCTGAGATGGTGTTCTATACCAAGCACCTTTGTAAAATATGGACTTTGATAATCTAGGTGTCTGAAATTCAGTCTTATTGGTCCAATTGCAAAAGGCCCAAAGACAGGAAGCAGACTGCTGTGGGTCTACTTGTAGGGTGGACAGTGGGTCAGGATACAGAGTGAATTGGGAAGCCAGTGGTCCATTCAGATGTCAGGAAGAGCTGGGTACATTCTGATACTTGTCATTTGTAAAACAGAAACAGGTGTCCAAATGAGTCCCCCAACTCAGAGTCACAATCCTGGCTGTAAATATCACTAGAATTTACAGAGCTCTGGTGTGAAGAGAGCAGTGGAATGCCCGCAATGGTGTCAGGTGCCCATCTTTGCTTTGCATGTGTTACTGGCCAGAAGCCCATGGCCATCATTTGCCCCCTCCCTGAAGGTGCAGTCCTTCCTAGTGGTGCACTAGACCTCTGATTCTGTATTCTCTCATCCACTTCCTACCAAGCATACGTTCCTACCATGATTCCTGAAAAATAATTAAACGATATGACTGAGAACCATTTTTTTGCTGCCTGATGGTGATGCTAGAACATTGTAAATCATATTATGTTGTCTTGAAAATAAATGCAGTGCGGTGTGGGCTCTCACTCCATTGAATCTTGATGCTTCTTGCTCTAATTCAAAGGTTTAAGGGATGCTTTCTCTGTGGTCTGTGTTTACCTGGGTATTCCTATAGCGAACTCAGTGGTGAAGGAGGAACTGTAAGGACCTCAGAGAGGACCAGGAGGTCCAGACAACTAGAGAAAACTGAGCTGCCACATAGGAGATGTATACACAGATTTATTTTCAATTTTAATTGTGTGTGTGTGTGTGTGTGTGTATGTGTGTGTGTACATGAGTGAAAGTGCATATGGAAGCCAAAAGAAGGTGTCTGTGGCTAGAGTTACAGGAGATGTGACCCACTCCATGATGGTGCTGGGAACTGAGTTCGGGTCCTCGGCAAGAGCTGTGTATAAACTTACCAGCTGGGACATCTCTCTAGTCCCTGTAGGATTTAGTGTTTGAAAAGCAGCTCTGAGGCAGATCTCTTCCTCTCACCTCCTGGACCATTGCCTTTCAACCTGCACTGTCCACGTGTTCTGGACATCTGNACGTTCACCGTGTACACTGTCTGTTCCTGACACTTCCGTGCCAAAGCTCTCTCTTGCTTAGTTTCCCGAGATACACTTCCCAGCTCATCATAAAGCTTCACCAGGAGCTTCGGTGTTCTCAGCACTTTTTTCCAGCTCTTGGTGACTCTCCTATACTACCAGTACTAACCTAGACCCCTTAACACCTCCTCCTGGGGCTCAGATGGATCCTGCATTTCTTATGCCCAGCACCATTCTCTGCTCCTCTGGTTCTACACACTGCTTTCCTAGCTGGCATAGAAAGACAGCAACTCCCTGCAGCTTTGAAAATGAGTTTTCCAAAGGTGGAGGGTATCAGGAGTTTTGAAGGTGGTCTGCAGAAAACACAGGGTCAGGAGTCCTTTGAAATTGTCCTGGTGTTTTCCTGCCTGACGCTGAGTACTCCTCCAGTCTGCTTTTGTCTCTGAGTTACTGCTTATCTCAGGAGCCTTGCGGGCAGTCCATTGCCTCGCAACCAAATTGTCCCCTCAAGCAATGATGATGTCTCCAGAGCCAGCCTGACCCTGCGGAACCAGACTTGAGATAAGGATTATACAGAAGACAGTTTGACCAAGACTTCTTGTCCATGCATGCGCCTGGTCCCTGGCTTCTTCTGTTCTCCTTCAGAAGCCACAGCTGTTATCAGTACTCCAAAGAAAAGGCTTAGTGAGAGCCACCCCCTTCCTGGCATGGCCATCTGAGTAAATCTTCTCACTCCCTCCCACTACACCTCAATATGGCCAAATAAGGTCATTAATTTCATCAAGATTCCCAGAGTCCAGTCTCATGCCTAGGGACCAGCAATACAAGAACTCACAAGAATGTGGAAGAAGGAATGTGCAAGCTAATTTTCTCCGGATACAGTACTACTTACTTAGAGGAATTTCGTAACCCAGAAAAATGACAGAGAGTTTAATGGAAAGCCATTTTATTCTGTGGTTAAACGGAAAAAAAAGTCTAAGAAAATTCAACTGAGAATTAACCACAGGAAATTCAGCACAGTTTGATAGATATATTGACACAGGTTTTACATTTTAATGTTATCATTTTCATCATGCCTGTTAATCTTGATTGTCAACTTGTTGGGACTGAGAATCATTTGGACACGAACCTATGGGTGTGTCTGGGAAGGATTCTCTAGATTGGGGTGATGGAGACCGAGAAGATACACCCTAACTGTGGTCAGCACCATTCCATAGTCTGGACTCTTAGACTGAACACAAAGGAGAAAGATTGCTTAGCAGCCTTCCTCTCTCCCGCTGCCTGACTGTGGGTGCAATGTGACCCGCTGCCTCATGCTCTGCCACCAGGACCTCTCGGCCACGATGGACTGCACCCTGGAGCTGTGAGCTGGAATGAGCCCTTCCTTCCTTCGGTTGCTCTTGGCAGGGATTTTGTCCCAACAGAAAGGAAAGTGATCAGTGCACTGCTCTGGCTTGAGCCATTATGGTTTTAAAGTGGTTTTTTTTTAAAGAGAATTATGAAGAAATTAGTAATAATGANATTGAATGAAAATTGAAATCATATTTTTCCTTTTCTCACTTTTCATTTTATAAATTGGATCACAGAATACTAAATACAAGGGAAAATCTTGTAATCCCACTATTCCATTAAATAGAACAAAGTTAAAATAGATAATTTAATTTTAATTTGTTTTCATCTAATCCTCATCAGACCCATGAAATATTTTATGGTTATCATCTAGATCAGAATTTGGGTTCTTTTTGCCTTTTTGATGTGAAGTAGCCATGTATCTACATCTAGCTGTGAGAGAGGCTGGATTCACTACTTTGGCAATCTCATGTAGTGCCTTAACTTTACACATCTAGAGAGGATGGTATGTTGACAAGCAGTGATCTTTACCACACAGACCAAGATTAGTAACAGAGCTCTCCGGATTTTTCTGCCCTCCTCCATGCCCTGGCCTTACACAGTATCTGGCCTAGGGGAAGCAGGTGTAAACANTTGTTGACAAATGCATGAATGAAAATCAAGCTGAGCTGTATATGCAGTCATCTGTTAGGTCCATTCATCAGCCTCCCTGTTCATACCTCCAAAACTAGGTCTCAGGTCTCAGTAAAATGTAGGCAAGAATTCTGCTAACTGAGCCATACCCCCAGCCTGATGCTTTCCTTCTATGTAGTAATGATTTATCAACTTGCACAACTACCAGAGTTAAATACATCAACACTGAATGTTATTCTAACAGAGTCCATTCATTGACTGACAAATATGTAATGAACTTTATACAGAAGACTAGCATGGATTGTATTCTCAATGTCTATTTTAAAAATGTTTCTGTTATAAAGATGTATCTGNAAACATTTAATACAAGGTCAAAAAACAAAAGTGTATACTTTATCCATTCAGAAAGCCTGCTCAATAATATCTTAAACGTACATTTACCATGCCTGTGTTGTTGTCTAGCTCAGCATTGTCCATTGGGTGTTAAACACATCACTGCGCTATTCAGCAGGGGCCCAGTTCTGTGTAATGGCTTGTTTCTGTGTGTGCAGATAAATGTATTGCTTTTTAACAACATGTTGTTGTGGCCTTAGAGAGCTCCAGCTCAACAATGTGCGTCGTGTTTATTTTTTTCCCCTCATGTAGACAGGAACTGGATCAATAAAGAAAAAGCATAATGACTTTCCCTGCTTTATTTTAGTAGGTTATCTGATACTGTTTGCTGTTTTAGTCTTAGTCAATATTAGTGTCTCCGGGGAGGTTGTGAGGCCGGTGACTCTTCCCTCAACCCATTTCTTTTCAATGCTAAATATAAAGCCAGTGAAGACAAAGGGTGCTGATGGCGCTGGGGATTTTCAAGCAGTCCTTGAGCCAATGACAACTCAGCCTCATTTCTATCACAATGATGGTCTTTGCCCTTCCTGGCATCTTGACTCTGTAGTCTGTACTGCAAGCATGTGGCTCTGGGGATGAGGACAGCAGGGTCAGTTTCCACGGAGGGCAACATGGCCATGTCCCTTAGTTGAGGCCTTGCAATAGCTCCCTGACAGTTCAGGAG
>LZPO01017432.1:160594-178376 GCA_001675575.1 Neotoma lepida
CTCTCTTTCTCTATCTCACCCTCCTACCACCACACTTCACCCCTCTCCAGTGAGACAAAGTCTTATGTACGCCATGCTGGCCTAAAACTCATTGCATAGCCAAGAATGACTTTGGACTTCTGACCCCTCTGTCTCCACCTCCTGAGTGTTGGGATTAGGATGGAGCCACTATACCTAGTTTCTGTACTGGGGACTGAACTCAGGACGTCATACATTCATTCAGTGTAAGCATTCTACTAACTGAGATGTATCTTCAGATCCCTTGTTTTCATTGTTGTTGCTTTGAGGCAGGGTCTCATATAATCCCAACCTTGCTACATACTAAGACTGCGTTTGAACTACTGGTCCTCAAGCATAATCCTCCTGAGTGTTGGGATGGCGGCATGCTGATCTTGAACTCTCAACCCTTCTACTTCTGCTTCCTGAGTTCTGGGATTATAGCCATGTGCCATCATGCTTGACACTGTTTTTCAAACTCTCCCAGTTAATAGAGTATCACATAACTGTTTATTAGTCTTTCCTATCTCCTACATCNAGCACTAAGTTTCTTGAACATAGATACCAATCTTCCCCATGTTTGTATACCCTAAATAGATTTTGTGTTTAAATAATAAACATATGGTGAATATCTATTTCAGTAGCATAAGCCAGTGTTTGAAAAATGCACATGTACAGTAAAGCATCACCCATCAGGCAACAATGCCACTGAGGGATGTCTTAATTCACCTAGCAGGATCATCTTGATGAGTGTGTATATGGTATTTTCCCCTCAAGACATTTGTTTTCATATATATGGGAAAAATAATTTCATGAATCTGTCATCAATATTTATTTTGAGCATAAGTTGGGTTGATAGTTAGATTCTTACGATTTAGTTACTCTGATGCAATTCCTATATGTAGGCCTGGGAAAGTACCATAGCTATAAAAGCACTTAGCAGTAAACNCTAGTGGAGATTTGAGCCTGGATCCTTGGTTATTGGCCCTAACACTGCCATCTTGCTCTTATGGTCATTAGGAGAACAGTTGCTAGATTCATTAGGTAGGAGACAGTGAGGACTTTGGGAATCCAGAAGAAAAGAGGTCTGGAATGCCACTGCTNTACTAACAACATAATAAATGTCAGTTGCGTCTGGCTGAGTTCTTAGGCTTGGTAGATGGCCAGCAATGAGCCTGAGAGAATGAACAAATCAAACTCCCAAACTAGCAGCATGAGTGGGGTGTCCTTATTTTTTGGCCATCTGGTCCTTCTGCACATGCCCCGCTTTGGGAAACTTCCCCACTTTGCAAGACCTGCCTCTCACTTGGAAGTGTTGGAGGAGTTTATTTCTTGGATTCCAGTTTCAGAGAGTTGAGTTTGAAAGTTCCATGTGCTCTCTCCCTCAGTCATCTGTATCCCTGGGCATGCTCTTCAGGAAGCTTTTTAGGAAAGAAAGATTCCTAACTGAAAGTGTGCACGTGTATGTGGTGTGAGTGTACAAGTGCACACATACATGTGTGCTCACGTGTATAGAGGCCAAAGGTCAACCTCAGGTGTTGTTAGTTCCTCGGGGCTCACCTACTTTGTTTTTTGAGTTAGAGCTTCTCATTTGGAACTGGGGCACATGGCTTTGTCTAAACTGTCCAGCAAGCTCTAGGAATCCTCCTGTCTCTGCATTGCAAGCACTGATATTACAAGCATGTATCACCCTACCTACATTTTTCTGTAGGTGTGGGGATCAAAATAAGGACCTTCTGCTTCTGTGGCAAACACTTCACCAACTGAGACTTCTCCCTAGCCCTAGAAAGATGGAAAAGATTTAACCTTGGTCCTTTTTGGTGTTTTTAGAGTTCTACAGTCTTGATTTTCAGGGGATCAGAAAAATATGAGGTGAAGCTGATAAAGGGGAAGAGATTTAGACATTTATTATTCAAAGTGTGGTTCGAATATATTAGCAGAGAGCAGAGTTGACAACTTCTTGGATTTGAGGGATCTCGAACTTCTCTATCTTTCTGTGGCAGTTTGAATAAGAATGACCCCATAGTCTCATATATTTGAAGACTTAATCATCAGGGAGTGGCACTACTGAGAAGGATTAGGAGATGTGGCCTTGTTGGAGGAAGTGTGTTATTGGGGTGTAGGCTTTGAGGTTTCNAAAGTCTAAGCCAGGCCCGGTATTATGTTTTCTTCCTACTGCCTATGGATCTGGATGCTGAACTCTCAGCTATTTTTCCAGTACCATGTCTGCCTGTGTGCCACCATGCTTCGTGCCATTACAATAGTTGACTAAACCTTTGAAACTATAAGCAAGCCCCAATAAAATATTTTTTTTCTTAAGAGTTGCTATGGTCATAGTGTGTATCAAAGCAATAAAACACTAAGACCAAAGTTGATACTGGGGAGCAGGGTATTGCTTTGACAGGCCTGACCATGCTGTTTGTTGGAGGAATATGGAAGACTTTGGGACTTTGGACTAGAAAATTGGCTGGACACTTTAAGGAGGATTTAATGATCTATTCAAGTATGAGCATGGAAGACGATAGTGAAGAAGGTTCTGGGAAATGTGGAAACCTTGCTCAAAAGACTCTCAAGGAGAAGACTATTAGTAAGTGGCCTAAGGACAGTTCTTGTAATATTTTGGTAATGAGTGTGGCTGCTTTCTGACCTTATCCAAAAAAATCTGCTTGAGGCTAAATTAAGAATTTTGGATTCATGGTGCTGGCAGAGAAGATTTCAATACAGCCACGTATTGACTCTGTCATGTGGTTATTAGTAGTATGCAGACCTATAATGAAAAGGAGCAGGCTGAGCAAGGAAAATTGCAAAAAAATGTACAGTTTGAGTAGAAAAAGAGCACCAGGAAGTGTAATGGAGTTAAATCCAGTGCTCAAAGAGATAAAAAAAAGTTTAAAGAAAAGCCTGATGCTGAATGTAGTAAAGGGAGTGGTGACTTTGGGGCAAGACCCCACCCAGCTAGGCTTCCAGCCTGTGGAAAGGAACTAAAGAAAAGCTTAATCAGTGAAGGAAACCAACAATAGAAAACCAGTACAAATGTAGCTGAAAGAGGGGGCCAGCTTCCAGGCCAAGCAAGCAGGAGAACTTGGCAGCTCTGGCCACTTGGTTCTAGCTTTAAAGTCAAAGGTGCAAGAAAAAGGTTGTAGGATCTCCCTCTGCAGCTATGGAAAAGCCATTGAGATTAGCATCTGTCAGGGATTTCCCTGCATGGAGGCCCAGAGAGGCCATTGTGTGAAGTTGTGAAGATGAAACCTGGATTGCCTTGGAAACCTCAAGATGTTGGAGATGCCAGAGTCATGGGATACCTGCCAGAGAAAGCTGATAAAAGGGAGTGGAACCAGTCCAAGAGAGAGAAATGTATTGCTGTCAACAAAGCTGAAAGGAGTTGGAGACCTGAAGTGTGCTTTGACATCAGACACAGAGACATGGAGACATCAGATACGGAAATTCAGAATTTAGAGTTTGCCCTGCTGGTTTTTGGTCTTGCTTTTGGCTCAGTACTTCCTCACTATGTTCCCTTTCCTCCATTTTGGGATAGTGTTTGGGATATATATTCTGTGCCATTGCATGTTGGAAGTATGTGATCTGTTTTTTTATTTTGATTTATAGGGTTTTACAGCTGAGAGACTGCCTTGAGTCTTAGACGAGACTTTGAACTTTGAACTTTTAAGCAATTTTGAGACTATAATAGACTTTCGAAGTAGGACTGAATTCATTTTTAGCGTTATGGTATGGCTATAAGCCTATGGGGACTAGGAAGTGGAATGTGATGGTTTGAATAAGAATGGTACCTATAGGCTCATTTATTTGAGCTTAGTCACCAGGGAGTGGCACTACTTCAGAGGATTAAGAGATATGGTCTTCTTGGAGTAGCTGTGGCCTTGGTGGAGGAAGTGTGTCACTGGGGGTGGGCTTTGAGGTTTCAAAAGCTCAGGCCCAATATCTCNCTCTNTCTTCCTGCTGCCTGGGGATCCAGTTGTNGAACTCTCAGCTACTTCTCCAGCACCATGTCTGCCTGTGTGTCACCATGCTCCCTGCCATGATCATAAACGACAAAACTTCTGAAACTGTAAGCAAGCCCCANTTAAATGCTTTCTATCAGTAAGAGTTGCCGTGGTCATGGTGTCTTTTCAAAGCAATAGAACACTGACTAAGATACCTTCCCAACCCCNAACCATAATCTACACTTTACCACCACATTCTCCAGGTGATTGTAGGCACCTTAACATTTGAGAGGACCGGCTGAGAGAAAAGCCCAAGCAACAACCTTCAGAATAATAAAAAGTGGTTACTTGACCATATCAAGGCAGACACTTGGCATAGACCCACAGAAGATAGAAAATTCCAAAGGGATTTAGCAATAATGATGTAGTTCCAACATAAAGCATCATTGTAGAAGCTACTGGCTCGCTCACTTGTGAATGCTGGGCAAGTCAACAATCTGATTAGTCCCTGCCAAGTTGAGGCAACATGTGGAAGGGTGGCTGAGGAAGAGAAAAGGGAGAGAATGTGATTATTTTCTTATTAGCTCAGAAGCAATTCATATGCACTGTACATTTTCTAAACTCTAAGCAAATATGTAGTATGAAGCTTAGGCAGAAGAATTTCTTTCTCCAGGATTGAACTAATCACACAAAAGCAGTTCAGGCTACACCCTGGAACCAAAGTGCACCATGGAACCAAGCACCCACCAGCTGTGCAACTGCAAGAAGATTATCAATTCCACCGTGCCTCAGTAACTTAAGCTGTAAAGTAGAGTTAACAGCTGGGGTGTTGGGATGATTCAAGTTGAAATGTGTAAAGTTCTTTCAAATCCTGGTCATGGGTTGGCTGTTATTCTAGTAAATGAATAATTTTTCACATTGAAGACTTTGATCCATATGACATTTCAAAGTAAGAATGGCAGTAAGGGGTTAAGAATTCATTCATCCTCTAGTTCAATGATTAGTCAGTTCTANCAGCATCATTTATTGGCTAATCTTTCCACATGTCTTATGGATTGAATTATGACATCCCCCAAAATATGTGGTTTCCTGTCCTGGAGATTTCTGTTGCTATGAAAAAGTATCTTGACAAAAACCAACTTAGGGAAGGAAGAGTGTGTTTTGGCTCACAATTCCATGTTACAATCTATCATTGCAGGAAGTCAAGGCAGCAAGCCCTTGAAACAGCTGGTCACATGACATCTACAGTCAAGAGCAAAGAATGAATGTGTGCATGCTACTTCTCAGATCACTGTCTATACTGTTACACAGTTCAGAATCAAACTTAGGGAATGGTGCCTCCCACAGTGGGCTAGGCCTTCCCACATCAATTCATGTAATCAAGACAGTCCCCAATAGACATACCCACAGGCCAACCTCATCTAGGCACTCCTTATTGGAAATCTGTTCTCAGGTGATTCTGGACTGTGTCAAGTTCACAGGCTAAAATGAACCATCANAANATCCTAAACTCCAGTATTGTGAATTATGACTTTTTTTATAAATTGTGTTATTAAAGATGTGATTCACTAAGATGAGGCCGTACAGGGATAGAAGTGGGCCCCGATTCAATATTAGACTGGTCTCTATAAGAAAGGAGAAGAGAGAGACCATACAGGGAAGACAGCTACGGTAGAGACAGAGGCAGGCAGGCGCTGGAGTGACTCTGCCATAAGCCAAGAAGAATCTGGAGCCCCCAGAAGCCATGTCTTTCTCCAATTGGTGGAAGCTTGTAAAAACTGCTAAGATGCAGGCAATAGTTTATAGACTCAAACCACAGACAAAACTGAAGGCCATGTTGGTGGAAAATGAAGTCTCAGTTCCCTGGCTTGGGACAATGTGCTTTTATAAGGAGTGTCAGTGAAATTGGATGGGAAAGTGCCAATGCCAAGTTCCATTTCACTAGAGTAAAGCACCCCATAGTGAAATAATGAATGACAATCCAGGAAGTAGGAGTCCTCCTGGGGGGCTAAAGGCAGCCCTCTGGGGCTCAGCATGTGACCTCCTCTGTGGTATAAACAGGGATGCATTTCACAGCAGCTAAGCACCAGGAAATATGCTTTTAATTATCACTTAAGATGTAACCTGTCAGAGGTATTCCTATCACTTATATTTAATGAGAATTGATTTTGGATTGTATTACCCAGGAAGCTTAGGATAATGGAAAGTTCTGGGTTTTTTCTGAGACCTTTAGTCACGACATGTCTCTGTGCTGATGATCCCCCAACTCAACAGTCATCAAACACTTGATCTGCCCACATGCGACCTAGGCAGAGGCCCACTCAGCTGGAAAGTGATTTTTAATGAGTGAGAGTCCATAAAGCCAGGCACAGCGCAAGAGTCTCATTGCAAAGTGAGGAAGCCCCAGGGACAACTCCTGAGGTGTTGAGTTTGCACTGAGGTCCACAGGCTGGTCTTTTCGATCTGGGGGCAAAGTGCAGAAGTGATGTGTTAAAAGTGTCCAAACAACCACTGCTGACTGACCTTCTGGTGTGTGGTTGTTTGCATCCTTGTTTGTTTTTGCAGTGCTGGGGTTTGAACACGGGGCCTTGAGCACTCGAGGCTAGCACCTTACCCTTGACCTCTGGTCTNGGCTATTTCGAGTGTGTGCTACTGTCCTGTTACATTTCTCAAGCTGACCTTAAACTTTAGAGCCTCCTGCCTTGGCTTCCCAAGTAGCTAGGATTACAAGTGTGCACTTTTTGACTTGGCTGAAATGGTGGGTAATTNCTGAAGAGGCAGGCCAGGGTNGCTATGCAGGAGACACCACAGGGAAAGAAAAGAGGTCTGATTATTCCAGTGTGTCCCAAATTGGCCACTTCTGTTCCATCTGGTTTTGATTTTTTTTCCTTGATCAAAAAATAACACTACTTGAGTAATTATTTGCCTAATGTTTTTCTCATGGGTGGTTTAGCTAATTTTTAAAATTTATTTTGCAAAGACGATTTAAATTGTGACATTACGGAGGTCGGTCTTACAGGTCTGAGGATGCAGCATCTTTCAGCTATGGATGGACACTGTTGAGAGCTTGGGGTTTTGCAGTATGCTTCATTGATTCCTTTAAGGTTGTGGATATTTGAGTGGCACTAAGGCATAGAAAAAGGATCAAGGATTTCTCTCTTTTTGTCTTGCCAGATTTAGAAAGATTGAAAATGATTTCCAAGGAAAATTTTTTCATCTTGGAGTGCCATGCTATTGACATCTGTGTCTGCATGTAATATAACAAAATTGTGCTGGGCTGTCCATATGAGGGAAATAATAAAATCTATACATGATTGTGTGGGGATCATGATGGAGGGGAAGGAAGTTGGGGAAGGTGGACTTTCAAAGACAAGATGAAGAAGTAAGAGCAAGCAGGTCCCAAGCATCAAGACATGACTTCTATCAATCATAAAATAAATACTGTCTTGTTTTGTATATTTATCTACATGTGTGTGCATGTTTATATACATGCACGTATGTGCAGATGTTTATCCGTGTGTGTGTGTGTGTGTGTGTGTGTGTGTGTGTGTGTGTGTGTACAGAGGTCAACCTCAGATGTCTTCCCTAGTGGCTTTCCACCTTATTTGAGAGTCTCTTATTGAACCTTGAGCTAACTATTGGACTATGCGGGCTGGCCAGCAGGCCCCAGAGATCCTCCTGTTTCTACCTGCCCCACACTGGGATTATAGGCATGTCCCACTGTTCCTGGCTTTTTATGTGGGTCCTGGCCTCAATTTAGGTCCACATGCCTGTGTAGCTACTGTACTCATTGAGCCATATTTCTAGCCCAGAAATGATGTTCTTAAAAGAAAATGATAGAGGCTGGAGAGAGGGCTCAGCAATTAAGAGCACTGGCTGCTCTTCCAGAGGACCCGGGTTTAATTCCCAGCACCCACATGGCAGCTCACAACTGTCTGTAACTGCTGTTCCAGGGGATCTGACACCCTCACATAGACATACATGCAGGCAAAACACCAATGCACATAAAATACAAATTGAAAAGGAAAATGTGACTATTTGTAAGCCTAGAAGTCAGGAGGCTGGCATAGGAGGGTAACAGATTTGAGGTCAGACTGACCTCCCAAGTGAGANTTTCTCAAAAATAAACAAGGGAGGAAGAGAGGAAGAGAGAAAGAGAGGAAGGGAGGAAAGAGGCAAGAAAGGAGGGAGGGAGGAAGNGTGAAGACAAAGGATGAAAATTAAAGTTGTCCTCAGCTGATTCCCTTGAATGTTCAGTGTTTGCTTGGTGTGTGTTAACTGCCACTCATGCTGATAAATGATACTGTTCAATATGCTGGCGCCATAAGCTCTCCTCAAGGACCTTGTGTAGTTCTACAGACAGAAAGACAGACCAGATGGAGATCTGTGGGGTCTAGTCGGGAAGCTGGTTGAGTCCACTTCTGAGGATGGAGTGAAGCTTCTTGGAAAGAGTGGTTTCTAGGGTATCATGATGGTGAAGTGTTCTTAATGTAGGGAAATAGCATTCATTGCCACAGCAATGTGGGCCCACTGCCTACTGGCTTTGTATATAGACAAGCAATGTTCCCTAATTAATTGGCATTTTGTGAATTGTTAAAAGGGTACTTGGGCATTTAGTTTAAGATAGTGTGTTGCTTCCTTCACAGGCTGCTGAACAAAAGGCTCTGACAAAATCAACTTAAGGACAAAGGTATGTTTTGACTCATAGTCAAGAGGACAGTCCACAATGGTGAAGTCATGGAGGAAGGAACTTGAGGCTGCTGGTCACACACATTGCATCCTCAGTCAGGAAGCTGAGAAGGTTGAATGTTCCTGCTCAGGTAGCTTCCTCCTTTTTAATGCCATCCAGGACCCAAGCCCAGTAATGATGTTTCTCTCCTTTAAGGTGAGTCTTCCCATCTCCAGTAACTTAATCAAGGCAAGCCTTGACAGGCAGGGCCAGTGACCAATCTAATCTAGATAATCCCTCCTGGGTATCCCTGGAGGCTTGTTTCCTGAGTGACTCCAGATTCTGTCAAGTTGACATCAAACACTGTCACAGATGATCTTGTTATTAAGGTTCCAAAGCCCTGATGTAGTAATATCTCAGTACTAAACTGATCTCTGGGACTCTTGATCATTTCTGTCAACACACTTCTGCTCACCCTGGGGGTAACCACAGTGCAGGTATTAATCANTGGCTCCTGCCAAGTCACCGTCCTCAAATGAAGGGCAGCATTTCTGGTAGCTTTTGAGAACATGCCCACCAGCTTGTTCAGCTCATCTCAGGTTAGGCCACAGGAAGAACATGGAGGGGCATTTCTGATAATTTTGTGGGTTGATGTTCAGCAGGTGGTGAGCTTTGGAACCACGAATGGACTGGATCTGGCCAGCTGTTGACTATCTAATCACAAGTCAGAAGGCTTCAGCTTGGTGCTGATATTTAGACCAATTCTCTTCTTAAAATGGATTTAAGACACTCCGTTTTACTCATCANGAAGCAGTTTTACATATTAGGGCAGAAAATGGGACATAATCAGAGTTCTCCTGAGGCTGGGAGACACTTGTAGGTGTCAAGGCTTCCCTGGGCTCTCACAGCTGTGAATAACTGAGAATTCAACTCCTTGGTTTCAACAAACTGTTCTGAACACCACTGCTTTTGTTTATTGTTCTTTGTGTGTATGTGTGGGTCTGTGTACATGTTTGTGAAGGCAGGGCACGCAGGTATGCCCATGAATGTGTAAGCCGGAGGTCAGTCTTGGGGATTATTCCTCAGAAGCTGCCCATCTTAAAAAACAAAACAAAACAAAACAAAAAAAAACAACCTTATTGACTGATTGATTTGTGTACTGCTTTCTTTACAGTCAATACATATGAACCTCTTCCCATGCCTTTAACATCCTCTAATAACAAAGCCTATCATATAGATATACCACAACTAATGCCTCTCATCATTTGGTAAGATTTTGTTAGGTACTTGAGTTATCTCTACTCTGGCTACAGCTGTGTACATGAATGTTTGGCCCACATTCTGAGGATATTTATGGACGACTTTTCTTGAAGCAGGACATAAGTCAAGAAGCAGACATATGTTAGAGATGACAACTATTGCCAAGCTGCTTTTTGGACAGATGGCAACAATTTTCCTTCGCATCATTACGATCTTAGACTATCCACTCTGCTAAGTATGATTCCACTGAGTGGTTGCTAGAGAGGGGTTCAGAAGGGAGCCTGGATGGTGATGAGGAAGGGAAAGAGGACCAAATGAATGCGTGCAGACTCTAAATTTATGTGGAGACTGGAGTAGGAGGCAAGGGTTCTGAGTTGAAGGCCTTTGCCAACAAGTTGTGTGGTAAGCTTCAGCTAGCATAGTTTTTGGAGTTTCAAGTCCTCTTTTCCCAAGTGTGCATGTTGGGTGGCTGTACATNTGTATTTGCATGTGTGTCAATACACGTGTGTGGGTGCAAGTATGTATGTGTATATGATTACTTTATGTGTGTCAGTACTTTTCCTGCATGTATGTATGTGTACCATGTGTATGCAGAGGTCAGAAAAGGAAACCAGATCCCCTGCAACTGGGGTTTCAGGTGGTTGTGAACCACCATCTTCTCTACTTTTACACTGTTTTAAGTTTATTATTATTGTGTANGTACATTGATGTGTGGGAAGGGGCATGTATGTGGAATCAGAAGACATGATGTGNGGGAGGGAGCGTGTATGTGGAGTCATTTCTCTCCTTTGTCAGGCTCAGGTTGCCAGACTGGCATGGCGAGTGCTTTTGTCCACTGAGCCATCTTGCTAGGACCTTTTATTTATTGGAACAGGGTCTCTCACCAAACCAGGAGCTCATGGATTTGGCTAATCTAGCTAGCCAGCTTGTCCTAGAGATCTCCTTCTCAGCCTTCTGAGCGCTGAGATGGCAGGTAGGTCACCACACCTACTATCTTTAATATATTTTAATATAAAATGTATTCCATANGTTTTATATTTTATTATATATTTAATATATATAATTTTATGTGTATGGGTGTTTTTCTGTATATGTGTATATGTGCACCACATGCATGCCTGCTGCCCAAGAAGGCCAGAAGGTATCAGATCCTCTGCAACTGGAGTTACAGATGGTTGTGAGCCACTGTGTGAGTTCTGGGAATGAAACCTGGGTCTTCTGCAAGAGCAAGCAGTGTTCTCAACCACTGAGCCATCACTGTAGCCCTCCCCCCCCCAGCTTTTCCATGGGTTCTGGGATCAGAACTCTGGTCCTCACACTTGCACAACAACGATTTTATCCACTCAGCCGTCTCCCCGGTCCATTCAGTTTCCTCTTTTAGTGAGTGAGGTGATGAAAGACATGATTTCTCTCAAGCAATAAAAATTCCCAAAGTTTAACTTCCATCTTCTCTGAAGTGTCTGTGTTTGGGAGCTGCTGAGTCCTTTTCACAGCTGCGNGCAGATGGCAAGGCATCATGATTCTCAGTGTCTTGGTCATAATATGTTGCTGGGTCATAAACCCAGTTGCTGAAGNCTGGGTTCCTCCCTCTTAGCTGATGGGGTCCTGCATTGGCAGCAATAAACAAGTTCAGTTGGTTCACAAAGCATTTGTTACTACACTAGTACTCCCTTCTAAAGTAGNAGAGACCTGNTGGACCTTGTATGGGACAAGCTGAAGAATTTCTACTTTTGGTGGCCACAACAGGATCCCAAACTTCCTAGGTCCTATTTGTATATTTTCTGTGTATGACTTGTCACCTAGAAGGCTCTTCCTTGACCGTTCTATGAATTTTATAGATTCAGAAAAGAGACCATGTCATAAACCATGAAAAAATAGTTAATCNGGGGCTCTCAGTCTTACACAGGAGAAACGGGGTTTCCTAGATGCTCAGTTACAAGGACAAAACTAAGACAAAGGCAGATCATCTCCACTTATACAAAGTTATATAGAAAGTGGTGAGGTGAGGTGAGGTGGACCCCCAGGTTAGGCTCAAAGGTGGGGTATGGTTAGGCCTTCCCTCCTGCCCACCCCACACTCTTCAGTTAGAGTGTGTCTTATGCATTGCTTTCTTCTCAGCTGATTAGTAGACAAAGGGTCTTTTCCAGGCTGTCACTGGATCTGAGTTTCTCCTGATGGCAGCAGTATCATTTGGAACAATGTGTGGGGATAAAGTATCTTCCATGGGGCTCAGCATGACTGAGAATTGTTCATTCCCATCCCCTCAGAGGCACATGAGAATTCTTTCTGGCGTATGGTCCAGCAAGTCACACACTTCACATTCAGCAGAGGAGAAAGATAAAGACACAATGAGGTTTCCCCTCCATACTCAAAATTCACACTGCTCCCCAACATCAATTCCCCAAGAGACAAGCTCATGATAACAGCAGCCAAGTCAACAACAACAATAATAATGGCTATCCAGGAATGAGTTGATCATTCCTTGGTTATGGCCAAGACTTTCGTCAATGTAGACTATGACTAGTGCCCTGATTACCCACAAACCTCGGATGACACAGGGTTGTGTACTAAGTTTCCTTGAATGGAAATTCTGCTGGCTTAAACATGTTCTGATTGGCGGCCATCTTTTTTTTTCTTTAATACTTGCTATGCATTAGGCTTCCTCCTTACATTGGCTCATTGGTTTTTATCCGCAACTGGGCACATGGGTCACCAACATGACCATGTTCCACCTGAGGATGCTTTCAAACTGTTAAATGACTTTCCCAGGTTGGATACTGCTTGGGCAGGATAGGAAGCATGCTGCTTAAATTGCTTCTTGAATGCTCCCGTCGACACAATTTCTTTGTCTTTCATGAGTCATGAGGAACAGGCTCCAGTTTATTTTGACAAACACAAAATCCAGTAATATTGGTCTATTATGATCCAAATCATTGTCTCACACAATTTAGGCTAAATGGCCCAAGTCTTACCTCCATTTATTTATGTATTTATTTATGTATTTATGTGTGTCTGTACCTATTTATTTATTTATTTATTTGACATTAGGAACAGAACCCAGGGACCTTCTGGGCAAGCCACTGTGTTTCATCTCCAGGACTGAATCTCACCTCCAGACACTTTTATAGGAGTTTATTGGGTACACTTGTTCCCACTCTCAGGCCAGGTATTTTGTTCCTCATAGATAATCTAGAAACAGATCTCTCCTGAAAGCTTTTCCTCCCCCCACTCCCACNAAAGTACTTAAAAGAGATAAAAAATAAATCTAAAAAGAAACAAATTCTTTGCAATCATCTGTATTTTTCAAGGCATTAAAAAAAAAAAACAATGACTAAGTGTTGTTTAACCATCAGATACAAACTCTGCTTTGTTGGTAACTGAAAACGGAAGACTATCAGTCCGTCTTGTAATGGAAGCAGAGCAGCAGCTCGGAACCCAGGCTCCTATCCCATTTCTCAGGTGCCTGTTTCAGCCAGCAGCACTCTGAGGTCACCAGCATCGCTGCAGTGTCCTCCAAACATGAACAAAGCACCTTCTCACATTCATTATCGCCTGCCAGGTACACGTGGGAACAGAGCCCTGTTGAGTTGGGAATTGAAATATTAGCGTGGAAAGCAGGGNAGATTCGCAGTCAGGAGGAACCTCTAGGTGTCTCATTTCACTGTCCGTATGGACTTGGCGCTTTCCTAGCTTTCAGAGAAAGGAAGAAGGAAGAGAGGGAAGGGGAAGGGAGGGAAGGGGGGATAAAGAAAGGGAAGAGAAAGGAAAATATAAAATTGATTGAAATACTTGTGTGAATATGACTCCAGTTTGATTATTTTAATTATAGCAAAGACCTGTCATTTAAAGTCTTTTTTATCCATGGTTAAACATTATTACGCATGAAATCAGTCATGGGTTCTGAGATTTCAGATGGTAAAATGAAGGTCCCAGAGACACAGTGTCTTGTTCTCATCAACAACCCAGACCTGGAAGAAGCTTTGCCTTCACTGACCGTGCCAGCCTGGTGGTACCCTTCAGACTGTATCAGGAAAGTGGAAGTTTGAGATACGATTGGCTTCCTTGTTAGAATTCTTAACATGTCAAGAAGCACGGGGGCAGATGCAATGTGCATCATCTCATAAAAAGCATGGCATTAGGAGGAGCCAGATATCTNTCTTTAGGATCCAAAAGGAATTCCTGGTTCTGTAAGTCAGTTGAGCATTTCCATTTAGCCCATCTTCTGAGGAATTGGTTTATAGCATCCTCTTTAAGACTTGAAGAGCCCAAGGGCCTTCTCTCACAGAAAGGCTGGANAGGTGCTCACCACTGCTGACCAATTCAAAACCCTCATCACCAACATCTCAGTAATGGCTGCAGCTCCTGGTCCCACCCCCANCTTCTAGTGGGATAAACGAGGGTCTGGATGGTTCTAGCAATGTCTGGCTGGGACTTCCTCAGCTACAGAAACAGCCCATTTTCGAGGTTCTGCCCATTCCTTGCATGCTGGTTCTACCTAGCCCCTGGGGATTTTGATCAGAGAATAAAAGACTCATAGGATTTTTATTTTAAATCATGATAAAATATACACAGCATAAAGTTTATCATTTTAGCTCTTTTTTATAAGCAATTATTATTTTCATGTAGTAAAATTCTGCCAACTAACAATACATTTAATTTTTTGCATTAATGTTTGTAAATAAGTTTTGTTCATAATTTTCTTTCACTGGGAAATTTATTACATGTTATTTTTACTATTGTGCCTATCTCTCTTTCCTGTCCAAACTTTTTTTTTAACTGTGATACTGTAATGGTTAGTCTAATTGACAACTTGATACAACATAGAAGCCACCTAGGAAGAGAGTACCAAAGACAGATTGTCTACACTGGGTTGGCCTGTGGACATGTCTAATGGGCACTGTCTTATTAAGTTAATTGATGTGGGATGATCCAGCCCACCCCCTAGGCAGGGGTTCTATGCTGTATAACAATAAAGAAATTTAGCCTAGCACAAACAGGCAATCAATATGCATGAACTATTTCTTTCTGCTTTTGACTATGCATGTACTGACTAGCTATTTACAATTCCTGTCTTGATTTCCCCACAATGATAGACTGTAACCTAGAATTGTGAGCTGAAATAAACCCTTTTCTCCCCTAAGTTGCTTTTTGGATATTTTATCACACCAGCAGAAATACAACCCGAATAGCTACAAACCATATAATGTAAAAATGTCTTCACCATTTTTAAGTGCACTTCAGAGGTGGCAAGTGCATCGACATTGCCATGAAGCTGATTTCTAGAATGTCTTCATCATGCGAAACTAAAGCTGCATCCATTAAACGACAGGTCCCATCCCCTCCCACAATCCCTAGCAAGCACAGTTTTAGTCTCTGTCTCTATTACTACCCAAAGAACCTTTTCTATAAATGAAGTCACACAGGATTTGTCTTTCTCCTTTACGATTTGTCTGGCTCCTTTGGCACAATGTCCCCAGGGTTTGTCCATGTTGTAGCTCATCAGAACATCCTTCCTTTCCAAGGCCACATGGATATGCCACACTAGCTTATCTATTGTCAATGGACTTTGTCTCCGACCTCTTAGTTATTGGAATGACTCAGCTATGGACATACATGTACAGATATATGGTAGTCATCATTCAACATGCAATTCAGTGGCATTAAGTACATTCATACTGGCATGGATGCAGAAGGCTGAGATTAATCACTTAAGTCTGAATTCCACTGACAGACATGGCTGCTACAACAGCCAGACTAGGCCAGGGGGAAGTGGGACATTTGCAAGGTTGCCTGGCCTCTCACAGGGAAGGTTTCTCTCTAGTAGTCTAGGTGAGTTTGGCAGGCAGGACCGTCTCTGGATGGCTTTAATCACAGCCACACATGACAAGGTCTGGAGCGTCTTAGGCGGAGGTCTTAACTCCAGGCTGTGTGCTTCCCATGCAGACCTCAGTAAGTCACTAGAGCCTGCTGGGGTGGGGTGAGTGAAGTTGCCTTCTAGCAAATGGTCCCCCACCAACCTTGTCTCCCCTCACCACTCCTCAAATACCCTCTCCTGTCTCCGGGGTGCTAAAGTTTCCTGCTGCATGCAGGGGAGGGGGGCAGTAAAGTGCTTCTGGGTTTATCAGAGTTCATCAGACTGCTGAACCGCAGGCGCCGGGCTGCCAGCATCCCCTCGACTTGAATTTCAACCCGTTTTCTCTGTTTAACACCTCCCAGGCCTCCCTCTCTGCCCCCACATAATAAACTCCATTCTTTACCAGCAAGCTAGGAGTCACAGGAGCCTGGGATCTACCTTGTGGGGATAGGAACTGGCTCCACTTAGCCTGCTGAGATTTTCTCCCCCACACCTCGCCCCCCCAGCTCATTCAGCTGTAATCCTAGTAGACCCCGGCCAAAGAGGGGCACCAAGGCAGTTGCCTCTGGGAAGAATTAACCTCACAGGATGAGGTGCTGATAACTCAGCTCTGCTTTGCACTGGCTGTGTGGTCATCAGCGGGTCACTAGGTGTGGCTTGAACCCTGACCCTACAACCTAGAAAGAGTAGGCTTGCCTCCCATGACCTCACAGGGAGGCCTTTGGAACTGAGGTGGCCTAAACGTTAAAGTGCTGTGGAGTCAAGTAACTGAAGAGGTAGAGGGGGAACGAATTGAAAACCCCCCAAAAAAACCTAGGTTTTGTGCCAGAATGAGGTGTTCACTGGAAGGGATGGGCAGTTGGNAGTGAAGGAGGTAGTGAGGGAGATTTGAGGACCTCTGCTGGATGGATTAGGCTTAAAACAGGGCAGCAAGGAACCCTCTGCTGTAGACAGCTTCACCAGAATGCCTTTTAACATTCTTTACCTGGACACCAATTTGCTTTGTGTATATTTCAGATCCCTAGACGTCGTACCCCAACACACACTCTGACAACAAGCTTTTTATTAGTTTTAACACAGATTCTGGGGATCAAGGCCAGGCACTCATGCTTACAAGGCCAGTACTTAACTGACTGAAGCCCAGGCCCTCTAGACTTCCGACTTCATCAGATGCTGAAACTGCCCAGGACACAAAGGCTGTTAAACGTAACATCATGATCTAAACTTTTAGCCCTTTGAGTCCCTGTTGCCTAGTGAAAAATAACTAGCTACTTCTTTCTCCCACTGTTGAGCTCTTCACTCATACTCTAGGACTAAGTTTCTACAAGTGGAAACATCTGCTGTTGGACCTTAAACAGAGGCNTTGGACATGACTAATCTCCCAGACAAGGGTGTGGGAAGAAAGGAGGAAATAATCAGAGTGCACCAACCTTGTACCGGAAGCCAAAGGCAGGGGCATCTTATAGATCTTCAGAGACTGGTTGCATTTTTCAAATATGATCCTTCCCAATTTCATTTTGCAACATTTATCTGAGGGAGTTTTGATGATCGAGGGGAGATTGGGCATTGAAAATAAACCCTTTTCTTCAACTATTTTACCTTTGGATCATGGTATTCTTTTTAAATGTTTTTCTTTTTTTTTTAATTTTGTGTGGTGTGCATGGATGTATGTGGGGCACATGTGTGTGTGCCTGCAAGTAGAGGCCGGAAGTTGATGCTGATTGTCTTCCTCAGTTTCCCTCCACTTTATGTATTGAGTCAGGGTCTCACACTTGAACCTGAAGCTTGCTAATTCAGCTAGTCTAACTGGCCAGCTTGCCCTCTGCTGCTTCCTCAGTGCTGGAATCACAGTCAGACCTGTCTGGCATTTACAATGCATCTGGGGATCCCAACTCTAGTCCTCACTCTTGTGGGGCAACTGCTTTATCCACTGAGCCCACTGAGCCTTCTCTCCATCCCTGCATTATGAGATATTTCATATATATATATTTTTTTAATTTTTATTTTTTGAGACAGGATCTCTCTATGTAGTCCTGGCTGTCCTGAAATTTGCTATATAGA
>LZPO01017432.1:180546-195045 GCA_001675575.1 Neotoma lepida
TTCAAGAGTCCTTCCTACTTTCTCTTCTATCAAGTTCAGTGTAGCTGGATTTATGTTGAGGTCTTTGATCCACTTGGACTTGAGTTTTGTGCATGGAGACAGATCCCATGACACTCTTAGACTATGCTTCACTCTCCCTCATTCCTTTCTTTCCAGACACTGGGAACGTAACTCATTTGCACATGACCCCATCTCAGGTCTATGTGCACCTCCTTCCTTTCTTACTGCAAAACTCCTGGAGACTTGCTTATCTCTTCCACGAAAACTAGGGCACGGCACGGCCCCCAGCACAGCTGCAGAGTGGCTGACAGCAAGACAGGAAGTTCCTCCTGCTTCTTCTTCTCAGCCCGATGCCCTCTCTGCCAGGTGCCGCCCAGTGCTCTCATTAATCATGTCAATAGCTGCATTGTCTAAGCTTCTCTCAGGAAGACAAGTGACATTTCAAAAGCCACTCAATATGCATATGAGTCTGCCTCGCTATTTCTGCATAGCAAGCTCTTGGCTCGCCCTCCGTGACCTCCTTCCCAGCTCCTCAGTGTTTCGGTGTTCTTCCATCTCACAACGCTTTACTTCCAAAATCCTCAGAGTGAAAGATGTGTCTCAGGATGTGTGTCTGTGGAAAAGGGAGAACGGTAGACTTCCAGCAGGTCTGCAGCACCCAGGCCTCCTGGGACCTGAGGAATTGAGTTGAGAAAGTGTCACTCAACCATGGGTCTGGCAGAAAGGCCTAGNTGCCATGATCAGGCTTCTCTCCCCAGGCTCCACATTGTTCGTCCTTTCCAAACACTTTCTCTTTCATCCAGTAGCAAACACTTGGAACACAGTGGCCATCCTTTCTAATGATTCTTCATGATGTTTGCCCATCAGAACTNATGGCAAACCCAAAAGCAACACAGCAACAGTCCCTGGCTCAGAGCACAAGAACACATACCTACTACCACTTCCCTCATTCTCCCAGCCCTGTGATGCATGTGAAAAGTACTACACACACACCTACCACCACCTTCCTCATTCTCCTAGCCCTGTGATGTGTGTGAAAAGCACCAGTGGCAGCTTGGTCTCAGGCTCCGGCAACCCATGGAGACCACAGAGAAGCTCTTGATTTGTCTTGATTGTCCCTAAGAAGAGGACGCTCACTGCAGCCAGGCCAGCCACAGCCCAGGAACTGGATCTGAGATGAGGGCAGTTCTTCACTCTCTCTGCAATTTTGCTTCTTTTAAGCAGTTTATTTCCCTTTTTCTTAATAGTTTTTGAGGGAAAATTTGTAACATCCCTGGGCATTGCCCCTTTCCAAACCAGTTTAGGAAGGGCTAGATCAATGGTTCTCAATCTGTGGGTCCCGACCCCTTTGACAAACTTCTATCTCCAAAAATGTTTACATTATGATTCATAACAGTAGCAAAATTACAGTTATGAAGTAGCNACAAAGTAACTTTATGGTTGGGAGTCACCACAACATGAGGGACTGTATTAACGGGTCNCAGCATTACGAAGGTTGAGAGCCACTGTGATAGATGAAATGGCAGTTCTTCTTTGCCTAAGGGTATAAACAATCTCCCCACTTTAAATGCTTATTTAACCGCCTATTTCTTTGAAGCTCTGTAAATCAGAATGCTACCTGTTACCCTAATTAATTCAGTTTATCTCTGGGCCACACAGCTTGCACCCTCCACTCACTCAATGCTCCCAACATTCCTCCTGAGTGAATGATGAGGAAACACNTCTGTTTTGAGGCANGTTCTGTGTTGGGAAACTTGCTCGAAGAGAACANAATGCTAGTGTCATTGAACAGTGCACAAGCTTTTGTTCTGTTTCCTTCAACACCACAGGTTCTCATGGAGATATACTATAGTGATGAAGAATTCAAAGGATAAGTCATTGCTTAAAATTCTAGAACATTCAGCTTCTGGAATATGCTTGGGCTTCAAGTTTTTTTTTTTAAATGAATACATCTACTTTATATGTGTGTGTATGTGCATCTATATGTTGATTATGTGTGTACATATGCACACATGTATATATAGAGATCAGAGGTCAGCCTTGGATATCTTTCTCATCACTCNCCACCTTGTTTTTGGAGACAAAGTCTCTCTCTTTCACTCAGTGCTTGCTCACCATGCTCACCTAAAAGTCTATTCTGGGGACTGAACTCAGGTCCTCACACTTACTTGCCGAGCATTTACCAACTAAGCCACCTCACTAGCCTGACACCTCACTTTTGAATTGAATCTTGAACTGTTTTTGCCTTTTTGTNGAGAGGTTTGTTTCTCTTGTAGCTTTCCATATGAACCTACAGCATAGAAGCTAGACTTCATTGAGCTTTTATTTTTAACATTTTTAGAACTCATCTTAGCTTCATGCCCGAAAGATCACAGAAATGAGGGCAGACTTCCAGTTGGAAATTTAACAGGGTGAACAAGTATATGTTTACCATTNGGGCCTTCTTTTGCACCAGTGGTTCTCAACCTGTGTGCTGAGACCCCCTTGGGGGANTCACAAACCAGATATCCTANATAGCATATATTTATATTACAATTCACAACAGTAGCAAAATTACAGTTATTAAGTAGCAATGAAATAATTTTATGGTTGGGGGTCACCACAGCATGAGGGACTGTATTAAAGGATCACAGCATTAGAATGGTTGAGAACCACTGATTTACACTAAGCTATTCTCAATACTGTATTTTCTGCATTGCTCTTGTAAGTTTGAAAAAAAAATATTTTTAAATTCATATTAAAATAGTTTCAAAATGAAGTTTACACTCATAGTTCAATAAAGTTATTTTGTGGCCATGTCAATAAACTGTGTGATTTTCAACTTATATAACCAGAAATTCCCAGTAAGCTAGCGGAACACTGGGTCATCTCTCACACAAACACAGCTGTTGTTTGGAGAAAAGAAAATGATTAGGGAGAGGAACAGGAGGAGGGATAGTCANCCAAAACTAATGCTGTATGAAAAAGCCTTAAGGAAATCTGATACCTGGTAANCTAATTAAGAGATAAAAATGCTAAAAATTAAAAAAAATAAGGTAATACAGTTAACTGAGAATTCAGCTCCCTACGAAATGTACCCAGATCATAAATATGCATATCTACCTTTATTGCAACATCAAAAATAGCAAAGGATAATGCTGGGATTTTTCCTTCCTTTTGACTCAGGTTCCCAGATCNGTGGCCCCATGAAATTANAGACACTTTGAAGGAGGAAAGTTTGCTTCCGTTCCTGAGTTTGAGATAAGGACAGAGGAACTACTGGGAAGTCATGTCTGAAGTCCACACTGCAGGCATAAATTCAGGAGCCAACTTTGCAGNGACAAGTAGATCAGAGCACTAAGGGGAGGGGTAAGGGCTTGAGGAGGAGAGCCAGGGCAAGTGCAGTCTGTAAGAGGAAAGAAATTCATCAAAGGAGACTAGCAAAAATATAGGAGATACTGGTATGAAATAAGAGACCCAGAACCATGGGAAAGAACAGCTCCCAAATCCTACTAACGGGACCAGTGACACCCACAGCTGGAGTTGGAATGACGAATGAACTGTGAAGTCAGGGATTTGGTTCCATGAACATGAAGAAGACAGAAGCTTGAGTCTGAGATGTAAACAATGGGCTAGGAGGTGGGAAAAGAGTAAAGTTCAAATGCAGACCCCAGAACTATTGTGATGCCAAAGTAAAGGGACAGAAGTGACCAGAACAAGAGTTTCAGGTCAGAATAAAACTCATGGTAGGTGTGTGGACCCTTGACTGGAAAATCTGAAACTTCGGAGCACTAATATGAGACCCAGCAAATGCTCTAGAATCTGAAAAGCTCTGAAATCTGAGACNGAGTCAGATGAGACATGACCTTCTGTGTTTGACATCTAGGGGACAGTGCCTGGGAGAGAGCAAGAGTCTAGAGGGAGTGACTGGGACAACTCCTTAGAACTACACAGATAACCTCTCACATGGAGGGGACCGAAGGAAGGTGGANAGCCACACTTGGAAGGAGAAGGGCTGGGGCCAAGTGAAGGCAGGATGGTACAAACAAGGGGGCTCCTTCCTCNGTTTCCTCAGCAAAGCCAAGACAGGGTTGCTGTGGACAGTTACAACCCTACAGCTAGTGAGAAAANAGGAGCCATTAAGACTGATGCACTAAAGGAAATTGGAAGGTCGAAGTTTTCCCTAGTGTTAGCTGGAGGCCTGTTGTCAGAGTAGACCTATTGAGTTCTGTGACTTCTTGGTGTTCTCCGAATCCCAGGAACAGAAGGTGTGATGTGGNCATGGGTTGTGATTCATCAGACACAGGATCAGATTCCATTAAGTGTTCTCTATTGTGGATTCACGGAAACCACCAAATAGTCACACTTGAAACTGAATGGAGAAAGGAGATCATTTCAAGTGGCTGATGCCCTTAACTGTCTAACATCCTGGAAAGCCTATCTTAACCTAGTCTATGCCACTCTTCCTGGAGACTTAATTCTCCATTCCTTGGGTCAGTTTCCTGACAGACCCCTGTTCTGATTCTCCTAGCTGTCCCTCCTCTGTGTTCAAACAACAGCCTTCAGCAAAGTGGTCATCTAGTATTGCTCACATGTCCTTTAGCCTTTGCACTCTGCNTATGTCCTGCTCTCTGAGCTGCAGGCTCTGATGAGGGGGGGAGCATGGTTCTCTNGTGATTCCCGGAGCCTGGCATAATGGCACTTGACTGTAGCAGGGCCAGTGAATGAGTCTGTGCTACTTACCACTGAGAAGCTCAGGAAGACTCTTCATTTGAAGGCAGAAGATGGCGTCAGCTGTAGAGTACTTGCCTAGCACACACAGCTCCCNGAGTTCAACCCTCAGCATTGAAAGGAAAAAGAGTTAAGGGAAGGAAACCTAAGGCAAAAGAGCAGGGCCAGGGAGATGACGAGGACTTGAGTTTGATCCCCAGAACACATGTAACAAAGCCAAATGCAGAGGCACACATCTGTAACCCCCACACTCCTACTGTGAGATAGGAAGTGGAAACAGGAGAATCTGCTGGAAGCTCTACAGCTGGCTAGCCTGAAGTTCACAGGCAGAAATGGACAGAGATCCCGCCTCGGAAATAAAGTAGGAGAGAATTGACTCCAGAGAGCATTCCTCTAGCCTCCCTGTGCACACCGTGAGTTTGGGTTAGCTTTTTGTTTGTTTATTTGGCAGCTTGACACAAACTAGTCATCTGGGAAGAGAGAANCTCCGTTTAAAAATTGCCTCCNGCCCCCATGCCAGCTTGAAGCAGTTCCAGAAGAGAATATGTCGTCCCATGTTCCCTGTCCAGAATAAGGCTGAAATGCTGGATCAAAAAGGAAACTCCCTGGCACAGAGGCAAGATGGCCAACTATATTGCTCATTNACATACTAGGAAAATAGGTTCAGAGTTGTCAGTTGAGATACAGATGTCACTGCCCTAGAAAAATCTGTTAGCTAATGGTTCTTAGGTCCCAATACCCTTAAACTTCTGGACAGGTAGGACTCATGATTGATTGAGTCTCATCATTGGTACTTGTGAAGGAGGAATATGAAGGCAATACAGAGTCCATCTTAGGGCCACCATCTTAGACCACCTGCTGTACCTCTTCAGTTCCAGGAAGGACCTCAGCAATGTGCTGTGACAACTTGAANANATACAGGGCAGTAAAGTTTATCAAGATCCAGATACTCCTGCAGACATCCTGTCTGCAATTTATGGTCCTTGAAACTACCTAGATAATCCTGCTGAGCTATCCAGACAATCCTGTTCAGGTGGTTGTGGTTCCCCGCCAAAAGTCTAACCCAATGGTTTCAAATGTGGGTTTGTGCCCAAAGTCTGGACCAATAGTTTCAAAAAATCACCTTGCACCATATCCCTTCTACCCAATCCCAAGTTGCCAGTTCCCAGCTTGNGGTTTTTCCCTACTAAAAACCCTCTGCACCTGGGCTCATGGCTGCCGCCATATTTCCTTCCATCTGCCGTGTGGTGACCCAGGTGTACCTGACAATAAAAGGACCCTTATGCGTTTACATCAGAAACCGGCTCCTTGGTGGTCTCTGGGGGTTTCTCGAAAACGGGGTACAACAGGGTTAAAGGCACGTGCCACCACTGCACAATTACTTTTATACAGAAATATTTTCAAANAAAAATGTGGAAATAGCAAAAAAATTAAAAATAAAAAAATAAATAATAAAAATTGCCTCCATCAGATTGACAAGTAAGCAAGTCCGGCAGAGGGATTTTCTTGACTAATGATGCTGTGGGATGGCCTAGCCCACTGTGGGGGGCAACCACCCACCACTGGGCAGGTGGTCCTGGGTTGTATTAAAAATGAAGGTGAGCAATTGGCTATGGCAAGCAAGCTAGTAAGGAACATTTGTCCATGGCCTTAACTTCAGTTCCTGCCTCTTGGTTCCTGCTTGGGCTTCTGCCCTGGCTTTCTTTCATGATTTAGTGTCAGCTATAAGATGAAACAAAATCTTTCTTCCTCAAGTTGTCTTAGGTCATGCTGTTTATCACAGTAGTAGAAAAAAAAAACAAACTAGGACACCATGGTACACATGTACCACACTGTGCATGTGCACACACACACACGCGCGCGCGCACACACACACACACACACACACAATGTCTTTTTTTTTTTAGATAAAGAGCAGAGGATCTGTGAGCTTATCTAACCCAGTTCCTTCATTTTATAGCTGCAGAAGTTGAAGCCCAGAGAAGTCAACTTGATATCAGTCACTTGTTTTCTCCTCAACACAGCCAGTGGATGATGTCACTCTGTGTTCTGTGTTGATTTTCATCCTAACCAAGTGTTGCCTTATTCTGAATTTAACATAGTTCAATGAAATCTAAATCATATTGGGCTGGACCACTCAGCACTGGAGGCAAAGATGCCAGAGCCAGAAGCTAGAAGAACCCTGAGTGAAGTAAGTTGGGGGAAAAACGTTTCTGTTGGCTCGCAGTTCCAGAGGGGATAGAATTCATCCTGGTGGGGAATGCATGGCACCAGGCAAGGAAAGCATGGCGGCAGGAACAGAAGCTGCCTGATCACACCCAATCTAATGCAGGAAGCAGAGAGAAACAGCAAGAGGGGCTGAGCTCTAAAGCCTCAAAGCCTGCCTCCAGGGATTGACTCCAGCTCCTAAAGATTCCTTAACCTTTCCAAACAGTGACACCATCTGGAGATCAAGTATTCGGACACATGAGCCAGTGCAGAATGGGGACTTTCATATTCAAACCACAACAGTGTCCGTGGGAAGAAATTACTCGCTTGGAAGAAGTGCCAAGCACGATGACAGGCAGAGTGTGTGCAATTGACTGACCCAGTAAGAAGGTGATGGANGTCCAGCTTGTCTGAGGAGCTGGACCCTCTCGAGTATTTGGCAGGGAGGATTGGAGAAGTGACTCAGCAGTTAAGGGAACTTGCNGCTCTTCCAGAGGATCCCAGTTCAGTCCCCAACACCCACAATGGTCTGCTCACAACTTTCTGGACNCCAGCTCCACANGATGCAATACTCTCTTCTGGCCNCTGCTGGCATCTACACATATACACTTGTGCATACACACAGAGACANGCATGCGTATGAATAAAAATAAGATAAAAGATCACAGGGGTAGCGTCTGTAAATTTCCTGTTCTCTACATTATTCTTCCAATGTCTCCACTCCACTGACTTACTGTATAGATAATTGCATGCCACTTAATGATGAGATGCATTCTGAGAAATGCGTTGGAAGGTGACCCTTCTTGTGTTAACNTCATATAATATACACACCCAAACCTAGATGGTATTATTTATTATTCACCAATGCTGCATGGCATCTCTTATTGCTTCTGGAATACAAACATGTATAGCCGTGACCATAAATCCTTTCAGCAGCTAAACACAATGGTAAATATTTGTGCATATGAACACATCTAGACATTAAAAATACAGTAACAATACTGGGTAATAGGATTCTCAACTCTATTATAATCTTACAGGACCACTGTCATATATATGGTTCATCATTGACACAAGAATACTTACGTTCGGGACTGTAGTNCAGAAATTTCTACAAACAAGCAGTGTGGTTAGAATTATCAAGTTTTATTCTCAGTAGCCCTGATTCCATTTTCCCTTAAAAAATAAACATACTACGCTGTTTGTTTTTAGACATCATTTTCTTACAAGCTTTCAAGAAACAAAGTCTCTTGAGATGTGAACAATCTGTACCCTACTTCTTTAAAACAGGCTAAAATAAATATTTAACATAGCATCTCTAAGTATTTGGTTAGCTGTGTTATTGTAATTGCTGTTTATTTTAGCTGGATCGTGTTCTTATGCTTCCAGGAGTCTTTCAGATTTTAACAACAGCATTGCTTTTGTACATTCTGGGTAGCCTGAATAAAGGTGAAACTTGTAGTTTGGATGCTTTATTGTCTTAGTGAGCCTGGGCTGCTATACGAAGAATACTATAAATTGGGTGCTTTAAACAGGAAGCATTTATTGCTTACAGGTTTGGAGACTGAGAAGATCTGGATCAAGGCACAGGTCTGGTGTCTGGTGTGGTTCCTGGCTTCTGCATGGCCACTTTTGTGCTATATTTTTATATAACAAGAAGAAGTAACTTCATGCCTCTTCTGTCTTTTGTGTGTGTTCTTGTGTGTAGGTGCACATATGTGTCCTAGTGTGCTTCACATGTGGAGACAGAAGATAACCCTGGTTTCCATTCAGCAGATGCCATCTTCTTTTTCTTTTAGAGCAGATTCTCTCACTGGCTTGGAATTCACCAAGATCATTAGACTGACTGGCCAGCAAGCCCCAGGGATCTGCCTGCCTCAGCCTCCCCAGTACTGGGATCGAGAGTGTGCATCCCACACCTGACTTTTCTTGAGTTCTGGTGATTGAAGTCAGTTTCTTGTGCTTGCAAGGTGACCACTTTACCAACTGAGTCCCTTGTTTCTTTTTTGAGAATGTCGTATGTGAGGACTGTTGACATCATTTCCATGCTCTCTCTCCCATTAGATCCTCTGTGTATGTCTCTGCTCATGAACACTTGAAACCAACTCACAAGGCCTTTACTCTCAGGAGCTGATCTCTGATCATCTCTGAAATAGTCCACCTGCAGGGACCATCACAGTGGGGTTTATACTTAAGCATGTGGATTTTGGAAGGATGCTTTCAATCCACAGCATTCATTTATCCAAAGAACCCTGATCTTACACATCTGTGAGGACACACAGTTCAGGTTAACACACACACACACACACACACACACACACACACACACACACATTGATTTTTTTTTTGAGACAGGGTCTCTACATAGCCCCAGCTGCCCTAGAACTCTCTCTGTAGACCAGGCTGGCCTCTAACTCAGAGATCTGCCTGCCTCTGCCTCCCGAGTGCCAGGTAAATATGGACTATGACTCCTGATAACAACCATGAGCTGTTGTTCCCGATTCCCGGCTTTCTGCGTCTTCAGGGTGGCTTTTGGGCCCACAAAGAATGTCATGGTATTTCATCCTGCCAAACATCCTCAGCCTCCACGGCATGGGTGGATAGGGGGCATTCAGATCATTTCATATGAAATTTTAATGAGAAGATTCTTTAAAATGACCCATTTCTACCCCTTTCTCCATTAAAAACAAAAAAAGAGGGGACTGGAAGCCAGAGCGTGACTTAACATTTCAGTTCACTGATTCATTAGCACTAGCTACTGCAATAACAACTTGATTTATCTCATTTGACTTCGACACTTCTCTCGAGCCCAGTCAGTTGTTTATTTAGTGAACTCCCACTTCATCTTTTACAAAAAGCTCAAGGAAAATAAATGGTTGGCTAGGCGGTGAGAAGCCGTCTAATCTAACGTGATTTCTGCAGGTTCAGCTCTACCCCTATTTTCATCTACTATATAACTTGAAGAAAGTGCCTCAACTGCTTCCACTTCCCCTTTTGAAAACACAGCCCTCTCCTTCGTAGTTCCTTGATGTTTCTCTCCACAACACACACATCCAGTCAAATGAAAACTTTCCTGTTGGTGTGTGGTTTGGGGTGCCAGATAGGACTTTCTAACCATATCAGAAAATTTAGATCATTGAATGGTAAATGCTTTTTGCAGAGAGGAGAGAGAGAGAGAGAGAGAGAGAGAGAGAGAGAGAGAGAGAGAGAGGAGAGAGAGCACTGCTGTGGAATATCTGTCTAAAGTAAAAAAGTAACTCCTAAGTAAAATCTCTCTGTCACCTTTTAAATTGATTTATTTGCTAGAAAGGAGAGCGCGTGATAGGCATCTCACTGGTATCTCCCATGCACTTCTGCTCTTAGACAACAGAAAACAGTAGAAACTGCTCTGGCCTAATGACATCCTTCTGTTGGCGGTGAAGTCAACATCGAGAACAACACACCCATATCATCGCTCTGAGTACAACCCAGAGGGCTGGTGGGCTGCCCCTCCCCTCCAACCCCCCATCCTCCACCCTCACTCCCACCCCCAGCTCCAGAGTTGTCTCTCCAGCTGGGATTTATGTAATAGGAAGGTCTCTGGAACATGCCATGGGACCAGCATTGGTTAGGCCTGGCTGAGATCCTCGCTTTCTCTAAGCCTGAAAAGATGGAAACATCTGGCAGCCATACGGGCTGCTCATCTTTGCANTCGTGGCCTGAAAACGGACAGATGAGTCTGGGAACATGAGGAGTCAGATAAATAGCACAGCTGACCGGCTGTGGCCTGGTGGGTTCACAGAGAGAAAGAAACTCACGCAGCCCTAGCTGGCTCTTGAGGCTGCTGGGTCAGACAGGAACATGTGGATGTCATTGTGCTGCTCAAATGCTTCCCACAGTAAAGAAAACAATTTTGTTGATGCTAATTTTTCTCCAAGTGCCAAGCAGCCTTGCTGTTTCACTGCAGAGGTCACTTTGGCATGGTGCCCGATGGAAGAAACCTTATGTGGGGACAGCACAGAAGCCATATACTCCTCTGTTCCCCCCAAGCACATTTTTTTCCTTTCTCTATAGTCTGTTCCCATCACTTCCTGGTCACCTGTTTCCATGCAAGCCCCTCAAACACCAGCCCCGAGAAGTCCAAGCACAGTAAAGCATGGCACGGAGTGTCAGAATGGAGGCTCCAGGCTCTCCTGCATCTTCCTTGCTCTTGGATGAGATGGACAGGCTTGATGGAGATAGTCACAATAAAGTCACCCTTGCTAATCTTTTGAAGCCTCCTCTGATTGTAACCTTTTCCTTAGGGGGTTAGATTCATCTTAAGTACTACAACTAAGACTCATACTGATTTCATAGCTTGTGCCCATCTGAGATGTGGCAATGTCTTCTAAAATTTTCTTTCNCTTAGTGTATTCATTCACAATTTCAGGCATATCCCTAACGTACTTTGATGCCACTCTGCCACCTCCCATGATCTTCTCTTATGGCTTCNGTCATTCCCATGAGTCCTCTCCCATTTTCCTGTCTCTAATGTATNTGTGATTTACTGTATTCAATCAGGGTTGCTTTCTGTAAATTGGGGATTATTTTCTTGAGCCAGGGTAACTCACCAGCAGATATCACAACTGAGCAATACGACACCCCTTTCTCAGGCAATTATTAACTGCCCATAGCTCTTTAGGAGTGGCGCCTCATGACCCCTCCCCCATCATGGATGGAATATTGATGGATCCTGTCTTCTGCAGGCAGCCAATGCTGCTGCTAGTTCATGGTATAACAGCCATGTTCACAGGCATGAATCCACTTCCTTCTAAGAATGTAAAATTGACTCTTCCCACAGGTAGGCTGAGCAGCTCACTCTAGGCTAGGTCTCTCTCTTATGCAGCACTGTTCTCATATAATTGACTATTTCCTGGACATCCAAAGGCAAAACCAAAAAGTGCTGGACTTACAGCAAAAGCCNAAGTGCTCTGAATAGAAGATTTATCTTTCAACAGCTGGCTCTCCAGCACCAAGACAGGCCAGTACAGACCATCCACAGGGAGTTTTCCTATTTATTAAAAGCACTTAGCTTGTTAAAATAAATTGGAAAGCAACCACCAGCAAGATCAAGTGACCTGTAAAGCCAATCAGGAAGAGAACAGTATCTGGGGTATTAATTTTTCTATTTTAACCAAATTTTTACAATGAAAACTAATTTTTAAAGGCAAGATTCCACAGCAGAAAAAAAAAATCTTCTGCTAAGAAAAGGTTTAGTCATTTAAAAACAATCCAATGTGTGGTTTGCAGGATGGGTGGCCTGGCCTGATGTAAATAACCTTGAGAGAAGAAGCTGAGAGCACCATCTGAAGAAGGCAACTGAAAAGAGAGATTCCTAAGCATGAATAAAGGACAAAAGGCAGAGTGCCCACACTCGGACACTGTTACAGAGAAGACAAATTCCATGGCAACCTTGCTTCCTCAGAAAGGGTTACTTTACAGTGGACTAAGAGGTGGTCAAGCCAGGTGCTACACAATTTTCCTTAATTCGATCTCCTCTCCTCTCAGTGCTACCATTTCTGTGTAGTAGAGATAGGCTGAGGAAGGTAGGAAGGGGAAGAAGAATGTAGTAATTTCACTCCAGCTTCCTGCCCTGACTCATTGCTCTAGTAGACATTGGACCTCCACTCCACCAGGGGTCAGGCTACACAGTGCAGCTCATAGCAAGAGCCAAGGCNGGCACAGGTAACAAGAAGAGCTGCGTCCAGAGTAGACCCAAAGTTGCTTCCCTGTTAAGCACTCTCCTCATGAAGACTGCCAGTCTCAGCTCTCCTGGACATCCTCAGGCCCAGTGTATTCTCTGTGTCAAATGGATGAGATGCCAGGTAGTCCTTATACACCCCGTCAATCAGCTTGGCGGCATTGTTTCTGTCAAACCAGCAGTCCACCTGCTCTTGCCCATTATAAATCTTCCTTTGTTTCCAGACCACTGGAACTCGGCGCCCTTTCACCTTTAGGATAGCCTCGGGTATCCCTTCTGTCTGAGGAAATGGCTGATGGCTAAGATTCTTGCTGTACACTTCAGGAGCTTCTATGAGCTTGGCGTCCTGGTTTAGGAACTGACCTGAGAGGGAAAAAAAACTGATGTAAGTTGAATGCAGACAAGAGCTGCTATCTAGTGTTTGTGGTGTCAGGGGCAGGAGGGTTTTTCATGGACCATTGTCCTAGGCTAGGCCCTNCCTGGAGGCATTCATTGATGGATTCTCATAGTCTGCCCCTTCTGGAAACTGCCCAGTTGCTAATGCTGAGACAACAACTGGAGTTAGCANGATCTNGGCTTAACTGGGAGGATAGCACTGCAGCAGATAAGTANGACATAGAGCCATGCCTTTCCTCTCCTCTCCTNGGTAATGGGTCCTCCTCACAGCATCCACTCNTTGTTATATACTGGGGTAGAGTGGCAGAAGCAGTCAGCTCAATTCATCCCTGCCACTCAGCCTCAGAATTTTCCAGGTCAAGCGAGGGCATCGCTCAGGCCAAGGGAACATGGATCTGCATCTGTGAGACAGAACTTATGCCTGGCAGCCAAACACAATGAAACACACCAAGCTCAAGTGCCAGGAAATCCTGCCTTTTAAACTGAGCTCTAAAAATGACTCAGTCATTATTTTTGGGCAAAGGGCCCACGTGAGATTGCACGTTGAAGATGGCCAGCCAGCATGGCCTGCGTTCTGCTCACAGCAATACAGATGACTCCCAGGAAAGGCATCCGTCTCTCGTGCTCAGAGCTGGCTGCCCTGGATCTGCTGCTTCTTGCAGAATGGCAAGAAACTAGCTCTTTGGATGACTGTGCCTCATCTCTTTGTGTTCTCAGAAGTCTAGTGAGAGCNGGTGTATAAGATCCACTCCTGAAACCAGAAATACAATTTTCAGGGCTGGAGAGATGGCTCAGGCAGTAAAGTTCTGGCTTTGCAAGTATGAGGACCTTAGNTTGGTCTCTGGAACTCATAAAGTTGGTCATGGTGGCATATGTTTATAATTCCAGAGATGGCTAGGTATGGGGTGGAGACAAGAGAATCCCTGGCATACCATGGGCCAGCTAGTTTATAACTATACAGAAGCTCTAGGCAGAGGAGAGGCCCTGCCTCAAACAAAAAGTGGAAGGCATCTGAGGAACAATACCCGAGCTTGTCCTCTGACCCCCCACATGCACATGTACCCCACACATACCAAAAAAGTAATCTAATTTTCACATGCTATATGAAGTTGGGCCTTCTGCATGTGAAGTTCTGGCATCTTTGTCAACTGCAGATTGAAAATACATGGGGGCTCTAGGACCCAGGTCCTGGGACATAACCAGACCCAGGAAACCCAACCCTCTCGGCAAGGCCCCAGTTGCCAGCCAGCAGGGAAAATTCCTGTGGGCAAGCTAACCCACCAAAGGACTGCATTGGACCCTGCAATCTACAAAACCCATGCCCCTTCCCCTACCCATCCCCCTGTGCGACCCCGGAGGCTTCCTGAGACTTGAAATCAGCTCTCATTGGACCAAGAGGTGAGTGACTCTTCCTGACCTAGAGAGTCCTGCCTCTAGGACCCAGGTCCTGGGACATAAACAGTCCT
>LZPO01017433.1:5022-40373 GCA_001675575.1 Neotoma lepida
GTGATGCCTCCAGAGGTTGCTTTATTGCCTAGGATTCTTTTAGCTATCCTGGGTTTTTTGTTTTTCCATATGAAGTTAAGTATTGTTCTTTCCAAGTCTGTGAAGAATTGTGTTGGGATTTTGATGGGGATTGCATTGAATCTGTAGATTGCTTTTGGTAAGATTGCCATTTTTACTGTGTTAATCCTACCTATCCACGGGCATGGGAGATCTTTCTATTTTCTGATATCTTCTTCAATTTCTTTCTTCAGAGACTTAAAGTTCATACAGGTCCTTCGCTTGTTTAGTTAGTGTTACCCCAAGGTATTTTATATTATTTGTGGCTATTGTAAAGGGTGATGTTTCTCTAATTTCTTTCTCAGCCTGTTTATCATTTGTATATAGGAGGGCTACTGATTTTTTTGAGTTATCTTGTATCCTGCCACATTACTGAAGGAGTTTATCAGCTGTAGGAGTTCTCTGGTAGAATTTTTGTGGTCACATATGTATACTNTCANATTGTCTGCAAATAGTGAAAGTTTGACTTCTTCCTTTCCAATTTCTATCCCTCAAAAAGGAAAGTTTTAACTTTAGCATAGTAAAATTATATATAACAAAACAGTTATCAAGCAAGAATTACAGTTACAATATCTATATTTGTATTTGGTAAAATTAAAGAAAATATTCTATCATCTATGGTATATTTGTGAGTCTAAAGTTTTATATTTAATTTACCTTTTATCATAATTAAGGAAAACTATAATTATAACNATCTAGTCTTCANCTCCATCAAAGACCCCAGAAGGATATACTATTACCTAAGTAAACAGGAAGTGCATTGTAAGCAACTTCCAAAATTCTAGAAATGAGACATCTGACTGCCTGGACAGTCACCCAAAGTTCCTCTGCAATATTGGGACATCCATATTTAGCCTACAGGGTTAGAGTCTCTGGCAGACTTTGTGAAGCAGGAAATTTAAAGGATTGTCTCACCTATTGGCAAAGTTCATCAGTCACTTTCCTCTATGTCCTACAGAATGTCTGGCAGTATCTTCTGTGAAGCAGAAACCTGAAGGACCATCTCACCCTGTTTAGGCAAAGTTTAGTGGTCATTTTCCTATGGGTTCTGTATGTCCAGTTTATTGAACATACTGTCAAGCAATCCAGGCAAGAGCAGTTTCTTGCCCACATGGCCAGTTTTCCCAAGAAGAAGATAAACTCCATATGGAGTGTCTTTGATGCCCATCTTCCTCTTTGAAGTAAATTGGTGCTGCCAGGAGCAGACATGTCTCACTGTCCAGAAAACTCTGAAGTTTTTAAAACATTTTAAGTGTCATATTCTGTAAGTCTTTGAAGACTACCTATTCATCTGACATATGTTTCTATAAATCTGGAAAACCTAATTAACATAACTATAGATATGACAATCATGGGTGACTATTAATCTGTAAGACTTATCTACCTAAATAACCTAAGGACTAAGGCTTCACATATCAAGATAAACAGTCTGTAAACAGATTTACAGTATAAGGACAATGTCCTCAAAATTGTGACAATATGCAAAATATCTTAAATTGTGGTAGAAATGTATAGTGCAATATGATAACAATATCTTTTATGTGTATCAATATACAAAATATCCTAAACAGAGGTAGAACATACATACAGTATGACAAATATAATTTTACATTTGTATCAATATACAAAATATTTCAAATAGGAGTAGGAACATGTATACAATATGACAATTATAGTTTTGAATTTCTATCAATATATAAATTATCTTAAATAGGAATAGAAAAAATAGTTCACATTTGTATCAATAGACAAGGATCCATATCAATGCAAATTACCTAAGGCTGATAGTTTTCTAAATTANTTTACTAGTAGATACAATATTCTTAATATCCTATCCTAGTTACCATGGCAGGAAGGAGTAAAACTGTGGTGGTATTTTATCTATGTCCCCCAATAAAATTTATCTGAAGATCAGAGGAACAAGGTCAGCCGCTAGCCTTGCAAAATTAGCACACGCCCTTAATCCTATCAATTAGCAAGCAGGGTCTGTCTGGATCCCTGTGAGTTCCAGGTCACACTAGGAACAGTCAAGCATGGAGACACACGCCTTTAACCCCAGCATCAACCATAGAATTCTGGAGGTCTATACAGACAGGCAGGAAGTGACAGAAGTGGGCNATAGGAGGAAGTGATGTAGCTAGGCTGAGAGAGCTGTTCTGTTCTGGAAGAACAGAACAGAAAGGGATATAGATGTGGAGATACAGGAAGTCACACACTTTCCATTTTGGGAGTGGCAGCAGAAGTCTAAGGTGAAGCTGGTAGCTGTTCCTAATTCCTCTGATCTCTGTCAGACTTTCACCCCTATCTCTGCCTCTGTGTTTTATTTAACAAGACCATTTAGAAAATCTGTCNTACATAAAACTATAGCAAAACTTCAAGGCATTGGAAGATGGCTAGCTAGTACAGGTGAGAGAGACAGATATAATTGAAGATAAACTAGGAAATCATTTAGACGTCAAAAAAGGGATTCAAATGGCATAACACAGAGTGAAAGGATTATTTTTAAAGAGCTGCCAAAGGTCTTTAAGTAAAATGGTAAAATGACCTGATTGGTAATTTACAGAAATAATACTGAGAAAGGATGGATTGTGGGTGCTACAGTAAGGAAGGGAATATTAAAGATGCAATTGTAATATTTGGAATAAGTGTTTCATGATGGGAATGTCTTTCTAAAAATGTGTTGCTCTGATTGGTTGATAAATAAAGCTGTTTGGCCAATGGTGAGGCAGAATAAGGTTAGGCAGGACATTCGAACTAGGGGAAGAGAAGCCGAAAGCAGAGCAGGGGCAGACGCCATTCTGCCACCCAGAAAGCAACATGTAACGGCGCACAGGTAAAGCCACGTGGAACACGTGGCGACATAGATTTATAAAATGGGTTAATTTAAGATATAAGAGCTAGCTAGCGAGAAGCCTGCCAGGGCCATAGTTTAAAAATGATATAAGCCTCTGTGTGTTTATTTGGGTCAAGCGGCCGTGGGAGCTGGGCGGGGGAACCGGACAAACTTTCGTCTACAGTTTCATAACTTTATTTAGATGCTGTGGTTTAAGTGAAAGATAATTACCATTTGTACAGGCAAAAGCTGATGAGAGTCTAGCCTAAGAACATAGGAAATGGGAGGAGATAAATCTGAAAAACAATTAAGAAGATGAATTCACAGAATTTTGTGACTAATAGAATGGAGGTCTGATAGAAAAGATGATTCTAAGACTTATGCTTGGGTGGCCAGATACATTGGTGCTGCCTTTTCCCAAGAAAAGTCAGGGGAGGTGGTGCAGCTTAGATGAGTCATACTGGAGAGAATACAAAGATCTAAGCTTTAGATAATTCAACTTGAGTTGACTGCAGAACAATGGCTGAATGGGAAAGAATGCTTGCGGTGCATGCATGAAGACCTGAGTTAGAATCCCCAGCACCCAAGAACAAAGCTAGGTGTGGCCATATTTATACCTGTAACCCTAGTACTGCATGGGAATGGAGTGTGGAAGACAGGATTGCTTGGGCTTTCTGACCTCTAACCTAGTCCTAAAACAGTCCTATCTCAAGGGAATAATGAGGAAGTGGTAGAGGAGGACACCTGACACATTCCTTGGAACTGGAAGAACTAGAAACGCCCCCCCTTTTAGCACTATCCCTAATTCCTCAATTTCTCTAATTGATTCTATCTTTTCCAATCATCTCCCCACGTGGGATGACTGTCAGGAGATTCTCTGTACCCTGTTCACTACCGAAGGGGAACGGATTCTCATAAAAGCAACTGAAGCACTCCTCGGAATAGCTTCAATGGCTATTGAAGGCAATTGACTGTGCTCTGCCAAGAAGGAGACCCCAATGGGACTACAACACACAGAGAGGTAGGAGGTCACTCAGTGAATACCACCAGGTTCTGCTAGAAGGGATGAAACAGGCAGCCCGGAAGCCCACTAACCTATCTAAGGTAACAGATATGAAACATGGCCCAGATGAATCACCTTCAGCTTTTCTGGAGTGCCTCCTGGACACCTATTGGTTATAAATAGACCCAAAGGACCTGGCAAATCTCAAGGCAATTAACCTGGCCTTTGTTACTCAGCCAGCCCCTGACATAAGTAGAAAGATACAAAAGATGGATAGGTTTGCAGGAAAAAACAGGTCAGAGCTATTAGAGATAGCCCAGAAAGTGTTTGACGGCTGAGACAGCCAAGAAGATAAAGTTGCACTACAAGCCCCAGCCACTCTCAACTCTGCCCATGCATACCATGATAAAAAGAGGAGACCTTTACTAAAGGACCAATGTGCCTATTGCAAAGAAATTGGTCATTGGAAAAATGAATGTCCACACTGGAAACAGGTAGGCACCCCCAAACCCAAGCCAATTCTAGCTATGGAGGATTAGGGAAGTTGAAGCTTCTTCGAACTAAGCCCCCAAGAGCCTATGGTAAACTTAACCATAGGAAGCCAACTTGTAAAATTTCTGGTGGACACAGTGGCTATTCATTCAGTATTACAGGAGCCCCTGGGACCCCTTATCAACAAAATAATGGAAGTACANGGGACGAATAGGGGATATCAAAGAATAAAAATGGACCACTGACTGAACTGTTAACCTAAGCCAAGGAACTATGACTCATTCTTTTATTGCTATTCTTGAATGTCCCTACCCTTTACTGGGGTGGGACCTTTTGAACAAGCTCCAGGCAACAAGTTCTCAGGAGACTCTCCTAACTTGCATTGGGAGGTCCTGCTAAGGCTTTAACTTTAACCTGCCCAATAAGTGAGGAATATCTGCTCCTCCAAAATCCAACCCATTCCCTGGAAGTGGAATGGGGAAAGTGGCTGATGCAGGAAATTCCTGCAGTTTGGGCAGAAGACAATCCTCCTGGCTTGGCAAAACATGTACCACCCATCATAGTGCACCTAACATCTGGAGCAATGCCCATTCAAGTCAAGAAATACCCCATCAGTTCAGAAGCCAGGGAAGGGATTAAGATTCCTATCAGGTGCCTCCTTGAAGCAGGCACACTTATTCTTCAAGTCTTGTACTGATTTCCTGTTGCGTGTCCAAACACCTGGAACTTGAGACTATAGACCAGTACAAGACTTGAGGGAAGTGAACAAGAGGGTAGAACCTATTTACCCAACAGTTCCAAATCCCTATACTTTGCTCAGTTTATTACCACCAGAGCATAAAGTTTACACTGTATTGGACTTAAAAGATTCATTCTTCTCCATCCCTATGTCAACCCATCTTCACATTTGAGTGGGCTGCCCCTGAACTGGGGATATCAGGACAACTAACCTGGATCAGACTGCCTCAAAGGTTCAAAAACTCTCCCACCATGGGGCTGGAGAGATGGCTCAGTGGTTAAGAGCACTGGCTGCTCTTCCAGAGGACCTGGGTTTAATTCCCAACACCCACATGGCAGCTCATAACTGTCTGTAACTCCAGTTCTAGGGCATCTGACACCTTCACACCAATGCACANAAAACTCTTCTACCATCTTTGATGAAGCACTTAACCAGGATTTAAGTCTCTTCCATAGTAAGTATCCTGAAGTAACCTTGCTTCAATATATAGATGATTTATTATCAGCTGCTAAAGATGAGGAGGACTGTTTGACAGGCACCAGAGGCCTTTTAGAAACTCTAGCCCAGTTAGGCTATAGAGTTTCAAAAAAGAAAGCTCAAACTTGCTCACTCCAAGTTACTTACTTGGGGGTATGAACTGAGAAGGAAAAAAACTGTTGTCCCAGGCCCTCATAGCAGCCATACTGCAAATCCCAACTCCAACCACCAAGAAACAAGTTAGAGAATTTCTGGGAGCTGTTGGTTAATGCCATCTTTGGATACCTGAGTTTGCTGAAATTGCCAAACCCTTGTCCTCTGTTATGGCCGGGATCAACACCCCTTTGGAATGGACTGAGGAACATAAGCTGGCCTTTAAAGACTTAAAGGAGGCCCTGGTACAGGCCCCCACATTAGCTCTCCCTGATATCTCCAAGCCCTTTCATCTTTACATCCATGAAAGAAAGGGCATTGCCATGGGGGTCCTGGCTCTGACCCTGGGTTCCTGGAAAAGGCCGACAGTTTACCTCTCAAAGAGACTGGATCCTGTAGCCTTTGGATGGCCCCCTTGTTTAAGAGCCATCGCAGCCACTGCAATTCTTGTAAGAGAGGCTGACAAGCTCATGTTGGGACATATTCTACTGTAACAGCTGCACACACTGTGGAAGCCCTGTTGAGAGATGCCACCAACTGGTGGATGGATGTCTAATTCCCGTCTGATGCAATACCAAGCCCTTCTTTTAGATAAAGATAGACTGACTTTTGATAAATCCTTGGCCCATAATCTTGCAATCCTGCTGCCAAATGACAACTCTGAGGATCCCATCCATGATTTCCTGGAGATGCTAGATACTATCTAAAGTATGCGACCTGACCTGAAAGATGTTCCTCTCACTANCAGGGATGCAGACCTCTATATGGATGGCAGGGGCTTCATTCAGGTAAACAGAAAACAGGAAACAGAAATTGGAAACTTCGTTGTATATGTCATCCTCAGAGCTCAGAAAACTAGAGAGAATGAATAGAACTTTAAAGGAGATTTTAGCTAAATATACTCTTGAAACTGATGGTAACTGAGTTGATCCCTTGCCTTATGCCCTTCTCAGAGTCCAATGTACCCCCTACCAAGAAAAGTTCACCCCATATGGAATAGTCTATGGGTAACCAGCTCCCATGATCCCTAGGGTACATGCCAGACTGTTATCAGATTCCCCCACTCCAATCTCTGAGTTCTTAAAAGGATTGCAATTAATGTTGGATAAAATTCTCCCTCAGGTCCAGGCTGCTCAACCTGTTGGGTACCACCCACCTGATCACCTGTTCCAGCCAGGAGATGTATATTAGTCCTCTTTTTCAAAACTGACTGGCTTGNACCTAGATGGAAAGGACCTTACATCGTGATTCTCCAGACTCCTACAGTTGTTAAAATCGCTGGTATTTCTGCATAAATTCATCACTCACACCTCAAGAATGCACCCGAGGAACCCACGGAAGAGGAGCCCAACCCCCAGAGGTAGAAGTGACTGAAAAAGGACCATTAAAAACCAAACTTTCCAAGGTTTGACTGTCTAACATAACTTTGTGTTCTTGCTGTTGCAATTTGTATCATGATTGTCCTATGGCTAACAGTTCTGTTGTTTTATTTTCAACCTATGCAAACAGAACCTAAATGCATCTTGACAGGGGAAATAAGAGGCACCCCTATCATAGGAAACACCCTGATATTGTCTTGCCATGCAAAAGATTGCCTTTATCTAGCAGGGCCCATAGTTTGGACAAAAGAAGGGGAACAAATGGTCTTTAGCCAAATGGATGGAAGATACTTGGGATGGACTAATCTAACTGACCAATTCCAATGTAATAAAACAGACTTCAGCATAATCAAATATTCTTTATGATAATAGAAATCACAGGTATGCTAAAATAAGAAGGGGGAGGGAAGATTCATTAATTACTTCAACTGAATTTAACATACCCAGAGTAACCCTGTCTATAACTAATAATGTGGAATATAATCCCTGGGTCTGTTTAGCACTAAAAAGCCAATGAGGAATCTTCTTCTGTGTTTAGAGGAGACCCCTCTATTCCTGGGCTCTTAAAAATAAATGTATATGGAATAGGGGTTTCTTATGAAAATTATACAAGGACAGTGGGGGGGGGTGGAACATACCCCTTCTAATGTTTTAAAGGCTGTGGCTGATGTTCCTGTTGATAATGTCTTTTTCCTCCACTGTTTATGTTTTGTTTGCACAAATGTCCCTTCTTATTGTAATTCCACTCCTTATCACACCTTCCCCTTTGGTAAACAATTGCCCTTAGGATGGACTTTTTTCTGTGAAAATAATACTTATTCTGCACTCCCAGCAGGATATAAAGGTTTATGTGGAGTAAGACATGTTACACCTATTTTACTCAGAAAATCTTTACAATCTGTCAATAGAATTACAAGAGCCCTTCCTGAAAATCTCAATGATTCCTCACATCTATTCGATCCTGCTATAGTTGCTGCTACTGCAGCCTTCTGTTACCTGTCCCAGGACTAGTTGTTGGACTACAAAGAGAGGATTCTGAAATATCCCATCTAAATCCAAAAACTACTAATATTACACCAAAAATATTAGCAGAAATTAGTCAAGAAATGGGAGAACTGAGAACAACTGTACTTCAGAATAGAGCTATTGCCACAGCAGCAAAAATATTTAGGATGTATACTTAAGTTAAATCTATGGATAAAGTTTTTATTGAGGTCTGAGATATATAGGTTTTAAGAATATACTTATATATGTCTTAATACAGAGTCTACGGACCTCCCCAGAAGGGACACTGGGGCTAATTATAGGCCGTAGCTCCCCTACTGTACAAGATATGAAAATCGTCCCAGGAATGGTGATCCTGACTTTACTGGGAAAATTAAGATTATCTGTAAACCCCCTACAAAAACAATTCAAACTCAGACAGGGTGGTGCCTAAGGGGAGCTGCCATTTTGGATTCTATTGTTATGGCTTTCTGGGTTTAAATTAAATATTCCAGACCAACTAAACACTTAAAATACAGGAAAACAAAATAATTGTCTTACTAGACATAAGTATGGACATTCCTTATACTTCAGGAAAAGATTGGCTGAGTACTTGAGACGATTTACTCCTTCGTCTCTTATAGGCCTAGGGTATCAAAATCTATCCTAGGGACCACTGTTCTCACCACTGACCCCATTACTTGTAAATCTGCTGCTCCTATCTNGGTTAATCAATATCCTTTGATTGCTGACAGAACTGTAACTGCTACCTGTCTGGTTGAGGAAAAACTTAATTGTTTGGCATATAAAGCCCACCACCAGCCCTTAAATCACCCCAATATTTGTTGTTCAGAAAATATCAGGCTATAGGCTGTTACAAGGCCTTAAAAAATTCAATGAACTGTATTGGAGTCTATGGGAACTTCACAGCCTGGCTCGCCATCTCCCTTGGCCAGAGGATATGCTTACATATTTTCACAGGACACTGACCCACCCTTATGGATTCTGGATCCCCTGATCACATCATGTGACTAGGCCACTGCAGGACAAAGGCACTCCTAGCTGACAGTCTGATTACAGGCTGTTACTTACCTCTAGATTCCTAATAATTGGGCCTCGACTTTATATCAAAAGATATACAGGATTTGAGATATATATGAATGAAATGTTTCAGATTTCATTCTCTGGCTATCCTGTTGAGACTTCAAGGATTCATAATTTTGCTCTGACAAATTCACCACCATTATATTGCTAATATGTCTAAAGATTTTGTCTTTTAAGAAGGTTCCTATAAGCTTCAGGGGATGAAAAGTCACCAACGTTCATAAGTCAAGAAAAACCAAGGAGGAATGTAGCCTGACTACAATTTATTTCTCTCACTTGCAAATTTCCCTTTTTCTCTGGGGTGGGGGGAGCTTTCTCTCTTCCTGGCCTGAAATCCCCTTCTCTCATCTGCTAACCATGCATTTGATATTCCATAGGTACACCTAAGAGAAAAAACTTCCTCTTCAAAACTCCTCAACTGCGTGTTCTCCCATTAACACATATGTTTATTCTCAGCAGAAATTCTAATCATTTTAAGAGTTACAGGTTGTCATTCTCTGGACCATGGACATGCTGTCTAGCTGCAGGTCTGCATCTCATCTCCAGCCCACACAGAATTGCTGTCCAGCTCAGCCCTGCACCCCGTCCTCCAGCCCAGGATACAAGAAATCCTACTATACACGCCCCACAGAGCCTGAGACAGCCTGTGTTCCTTGGTGTCCACTGCATTCCAGCCTTCAAGACCCTCAGCTTCTCCCCTATACCAGCTTGAAGCAACCACAAGAGAATTCCACATCCCAAATGTCACTCCCCTTTATTTTCTTTTTGCTTATCAGAGACTGGACTGCCCTTAAAAATGTTCTATTATTAATAATAGAACATTGTATAATTTCTGCTCATGATCCTGAATTGTATGTACTACCAGACATTCTCGTGTACTTATGATAATTGTTCTGTATGTCTTGCTATATATACCCTGACACAGGTTATTACTGTCCTCTCATAGCTAATGGTTTAGTATTACATTGATTACAGATTTAGATTAGGTAAGCTGCAGCTGCAGCCTTGGTCCCACAGGTGCTCATGATTAACCCAGGTAACTCTTTAATTATGCCACTTTAAAATACAGGTTAACCAAATTAATACCACTAACCAAGGACTAATAGATAGAATTAATGTTCCAAACTAACCATTTTTTTTTTCTTTTTCGAGATAGGGTTTCTCTGTGTAGCTTTGCGCCTTTCCTGGAACTCACTTGGTAGCCTGGGCTGGCCTCGAACTCACAGAGATCCGCCTGCCTCTGCCTCCCAAGTGCTGGGATTAAAGGAGTGCGCCACCACCGCCTGGCTTCCAAGCTAACCATTTCTTTTTGATAAGTCACAATTATAGTATTTAGACACATTTGGCCAGGTTATGCCATACTAGCTAATGATAGAATTTTATGTTACTCCCCTGCTCCCTTTTTGGGACAGAGATATTCAACTATATACAACTATACCTATTAGGTGGTTAAACTATTCTCAGTCTGCCATCTATATAGACTATTGATTATAAATATATATAATATTGATGCAATATTGATCAAATATCATTATTTATCATTTTTCAAGTCATCTCCAAATTTAGGTTTAGCTACATATTTGCTGCACTAGAGAGAATTAAACATTCTCCTTTTTTTTTCTTACTAAACGGAAAAATGGGAATTGCTGCAAGCCGCAAAAATATATAAAGTAGGATTTCAGTTGATTATGACAAGCTAATACCTGGAAGAAGCCAAGGGCCTTCCAGAGGTCAAACTGAGGCTCAAGGAGCCTTGGTGATATTGGCTTTTGATTATTAGTCATTTCCTACTATGAGTTTCTCATGTGCTATTGTAGCTTTTCCATCATTTACTGGATACCATTTCCCCTCTACTAGAGGAATATCAGAGATACCTCTGTACTCTCTAAGAACAGACTTAAGCATCCAAGGTCAAATGAAACACCTGTTTCCTAGGTCAGGTGGATAGCTTTACCTCTTGTGCAATTTTAGCTGAGACCCTTATACTGCCTTACAAACTTTATAGACCCCTAACTACTTCTAGGAATGTAGGTTGAGCACATAAATCCCCTTTCGATTTATTAACTGATTATTAGCACTCAGTGTTTGCCTCCTCCTCTACCACTCCCCTTTTGGGTTGTAAAAGAAAGCCTAAAGGGAGTCACTGCCTGAGGAAACCTTTACTTGCCTTGATGACCTTGCGGGAATTCAGGCCTGGCAGATGGGCTAATTAAGCTTAACTTTCTCCTTTCCAAAGTCTTACCTCTAGTTTTAGATCCACCCTTAACAATTAACTCAGAACTAAAGGGTTCCAACTTACAGGTTCATCAAGCTGTGATGGAAGTTGCCTAGCCAAGTTGCTTAGCAACCGAACACACTCCCCAAAAATGGCAGGAGCAGAGATAGCTTGGAGAGATAAGGGTCATAGGGATAAAAAGNCAGTTTTATTCTCATGAGAAAGAAGAGGACAGGAGAAGGAGAGGAGATGGAGAAGANAAAAGAGAACGGAAGAAATAGATGGGTAAGAACTGGAGAGGATGAACTAAGATGGGGAAGAACTAGATTGCAGGGCTAGAAGAGAGAACTAGAGGAAAGAGATGGAAGGTGAAGGAGGGCCAGATGGGGAAGAACAAGATGAGGAAGAAGGAGATGGGAGAGGAGCTAAGATGGGAAGGAACTAGATGGATGAGGACCTAGATGGGGCAATGAGAGCAGAATAGGAGCTGTGTAGAAAGAGAACTTATTAGAAGAATAAAGTGTATGGACTAAAGAGTTTCATGTACATAGATTCATTTCATATCATCAAAGAATAAATTATCAGTTGGTTGTAGATTCTTCCCAGACCCTGGGAGGGGACTATCAAGGGGCTGGACCCCCATAGTCCCCATTAAGCTATNATAGAGTATCTCTTACTTAAACATAATCCTGGTTTTCAGCAATTTACTGGAATGTGCTGTGTTAATATCTCTGATTTTTCTCATACTATTGACAACCAAACTGATAACCTACATAAAGAAATATACAAACTCTCATGGGGCTGGAGAGGTGGCTCAAAAGTTAAGAGCACTGACTGTTCTTCCAAAGGTCCTGAGTTCAATTCCCAGCAACCACATGGTGGCTCACAACTATCTGTAATGAGATCTGGCGCCCTCTTCTGTATACATAATAAATAAATCTTTAAAAAAAAAAGAAATACACAAAATCTCTCAAACAAATTTAGACTGGCCTTCCTAAAATGGTTCTCCCCCTTCATTGGCCCTCCCTCTAATATTATTTCTACTGGCTATCATAATCAAGCCCTGTGCCCTCCAATGTGTCACTAACTTGATCACCCATTACATAAACAATTCTAGAATCATTGCTGCTGGATGATATTATTAAGACATCTCCCTATCAAAGATTTGACAGGGAAACATAAGTCAAGGGGGAATGAGGAAACTGCCTGACTCCATTTTGAAGGCAGGAGCCTTATGCTGTATTTTAAAAATAAATTTCTATTTACTGTAAGAGTTGAGTTGCTCCCTGTTTCAGGGAAACTGACCTTCCCCAACCCATGATCTTGATTTGTTTTTGAGAATACCCTGACCTTCCCTAAGCCCTCCCTAGTCACATGATGAGTGACCATATGATTTTTTTAAGTTTTTTTTGTGAGTATTTCCTTATTGCCCCATTGTCTCCTTTCTGTAAAACTACTCATGATTTTACTCTTTAAAGGGGCCCAAGAGGTGGATTCAGGGCTGCTCTCTTTAACCCCACTTAGGAGGCAGTCACTGGCCAGCTGTTGGGTGCACCTCAATAAAAACCAAGCTTGCTTCATATTTGGCTCAAATTGTGGTAGTGGTCTTATTCTTTGTTAATATTCTGATCCACCCCTTGAAAACCAATGTTAGTATCTGATCCGCCTCCTGGCACCTCCCTATGTTTTGATGTAAAAGCCTCATTTTAAGGTAAAGCCCCTCCCCTTCTCTCTCTCCCTGCTTTTCCTCCCACGAGGTGTGCACCCTCTACTCCTCTCTCGCTCTCTTCCTCTATCTTTCTTTCTGTTCTCTCCCTCTTTCCTATCTTCTCTTCATCTCTCTATTATAGTAAATCATTTCCGCGCAGATGCAGTATCTGGGTCATGAATGATTGTCCACTGCCTCCACCCCTCTGCCATGCCCGCATGGAATAGGTTGCCTGCCAGCCCACTGCTGCATCTGTGCAGCATGCCAACATGTTTCCCTGCACTCGTGGGATACCCTTGGGGGTCCCCTGTGCATATATCATAACATTCTTGCCATTGGGATTAACAAACAGGAGGAAAAACATGCCTGATACTGGAAATGTAGCCAACTTCCTGAGGCTGATGAGGTCATGGATCTTAGAAAACAATCAACTACAGCCACTTTCTAGACCAGCACAAGTCCTACTACATTCTAAATTATATTCTCACACCCACAGATAAGAATAGCCACAATCCCTCATTAAAGAAGCTTCTCTTTACAGCAAATGAAGACATCAGAGAAAACCACAACTGGATACAATACAGAGATCAATGGATCATGAGAAGCCCAACCCCAATGGATACATCTGCAGCTCAGGGAACATCTAGGAAGAGAGAGTTTAAAGATTATTAGAGCCAAAATTCCAGGAAATCTGCTGTCAAATAGTCTCTCCTAGAAATGGCTGCATAAATAAGACCTGAACAAAAGTAATGTTCAGCATTGTGTTAGCAATGTCAATAGATATGCTAACACAAAATGGGGAAAGTCTCATGGGATCCTTCCCATACATGGGCAAGAAACTACAGACAACCTGCTGAGAGAGGGAGAGTTAGCCTTTCCCAGAAATGAGCCTCCTAATTTGTTGTCCAACAGAATGATGAGCCCTGAAACCATATACACACAAACAACAAAAATGGACTCAGCAGGTAGCATTTACATATTTGTGCATAGCTATACATACACTGTATATATGTAACAATAATGATCAGGAAGAAAAGTCTGTTGTAATGTACATATATTTCTACTCCTATTTGAAATATTTTGTATATTGATACAAATGTAAAATTATATTTGTCATACTGTATGTATGTTCTACCTTTGTTTAGGATATTTTGTATATTGATACATATTTAGGATTGTTGTCATATTGCATATTGCACTATACATTTCTACCTCTGTTTAAGACATTTTGTGTATTGTCACAATTTTGAGGACATTGTCCTTTTACTGCACATTTGTTTACAGACTGTTTACCTTGTTTATATGAAGCCTTAGTCCTTAGGTTATTTAAATAGATAAGACTTACAGATTTATAGTCACCTATGCTTGTCATCTCTATGGTTATGTTAGTTAGGTCGTCCAGATTTACAGATGGATAGGTAATCTTCAAACACTTCACAGACCCAGAGAATATGGCACTTAAATAACTTAGAATTCTGTTGACATGAGACATGATTGCTCCTGACAGCACNGATTTGATCCCAAGAGAATGTTGGGTTTTTGAGACATTTCCATTTGGAAGTTTGTCTTCTTCCTGGTGCATAATGGCCTGCTGAGCAAAGAACTGCCTTGACCTTGACCGCTGACAGTATGAATGCTGTCCTTTCTGGATGAGTGGGACACAAGGAAAAGCAACTATTGAACTCTGACGAGATAGAGTTGGTCTTTTAAAATTCCTGCTTCTGAAAATGGTCTGTCAGATATTCAAGGCCTGTAGCCAAATTGGATGCCCCAATGGTGCTGAGACTTTAGGTGACTGTCCAGGCTTCGAGCTGTCTCTGTCTATTCTTGAAAGATTTCTGCAAGTTGCTTGCGTGCATTTCCTGTTTTCTCAGGTATTATTATATTCCTTCTCAGGTCTCTGATGGGGTTGAAGACTAACAGAGTTACAATCTTCTCATATCTTAGCTAGAACATACTAAGTACTAGATTCAGATTTTTCAGAACAGGACAGCTTTTGGAATAATCTCTCTAACATATCATTTACCTATAATCTGGACATCTCTGGATTTTAGTATGTGTCTCTTGTTTGATGTTGTTCCTGTTGGTTGTAGTTCCATTTTGCTTAGGTCATTACCTATTATTTCTCCTGGACAATACTTAATAATCAGGCTGGGCAGTGGTGGCACACACCTTTAATGCCAGCACTCAGGAAGCAGAGGCAGGCAGATCTCTGTGAGTTTGAGGCCAGCCTAATCTACAGAGCAAATTCCAGGATAGGCTCCAAAAGCTACACAGAGAACCCCTGTCTCAAAAAACCAAAAAAAAAAACCAAACAAACAAATGTTCATCTGAAGAGACTGGAAAGTGGATCCGTGACTTCTGGGGCTGTCTCTTATACACATCTAGATGTGTATAAGAGACAGGTTTGTTATTACCCTTTCCTTCTCCTGGACAATACCTGACAATCCTTCTTATTGTATGTAGTTTTATATTAGGTTTAGAACTTTCTTATTTAAACAAAAGGGGGAGATATAGTGGGTGGTTGTTTGAGCCATGCCCTGGAGCATCGCCCCTAGTAAGGTAGCAGGTAGCTGTTACACCCCCTATGGCATGGCCACTGGGGACCCTTAGGACGTAGAATGCACATATGTGGCTCTCTCTTCACATTGCTACTTCGTGGTTTTGGATGCTGATACGGACCAGGGCAGAGCTCGCCAGAGAACCGCGTTGAACTGTACTCACTCTTCCAGGATCCTGTGAGAAATTCCTTTATTCTGTCTTGAGAGTTAACCCCCAAATAAATTCCTTTGATCATTAAATAGACTCTGTGGATTAATCCCAATAAGAGTCTATCAGTTTGAGGGGAGGCATGGAAAGAATTGGAGGGAGGGGATTTGGGAGGGGCTGGAGAAAGAATAGGGAAGAGGGAAAGTGATGTAATTGTATTTAAATAAAAATATTTTTAAAACTTTAAATTTATTTTATGCATCAACATTTTGTCTATGTGTATGTACGTACATCACATGCATGCCTGGTGCCCACTGAAGTGAGAAGAAGACATCAGATCCCCTGGAACTGGAGTTATGGATAGTTGTGAGCCATCCTGTGGGTGCTGAGAATCAAACCCTCATTCTCTAGGAGAGCAGTCAGTGCTCCTAAGGACTGAGCCATCTCTCCAGCCCAGATTTTTTTAAATCAGTAAATCAACATTTTTGATCCTAACACCAATTTTCTACCTTTCCCAGGAAATCTAGGCACAGAAATGTTGTATCATCTGCCTGGGGCCTTTTAAAACAAACAAACTCATTTTCCTTTAATTATTAAAAAGTTATTGTGGGGCTGGAGAGATGGTTCAATGGCTAAGAGTACTTGTAGGTCTTGCAGAGGACCCAGATTTGATTCCCAGCACCCACATGGCAGTTGACAACCATCCATAACTCCAGTTCCAGGGAATCCATTGCCCTCTTTTGACCTCCTTGGACACTAAGCATATAGTAGGAGCAAAATATTTACATTCATAAATTTTTTTAATCTTAAAAAAAGTTATTTTGATTTAGAATTTCAAGCTTATCTTACTTTTATTCATTATCCTGAGTAGAAATTTTTCCTTTCAAGTGATAAAAGAAATAAAAGTCACAGCCGGGTGGTAGTGGCACACTCCTTTCATACAGCACTCAGACAGACGCAGGCAGATGTCTGTGAGTTCAAGGCCAGCCTGGTCCACAGAGAAAGTTCCAGGACAGCCAGGGCAACACAGAAAAATGCTGTCTCAAAAAAACCAAAGGGAAGAAAAAAGGAAAAGAAAAAAAAAAGAAATGTAAATCACTTATGAATGGCAAATGTTACTCTAATGAATTGAATATGGCACAGCATGCATTCCATTCTTTGCACCCCAAACTGTCAAAACGTTGTTAAAGCAATACAGATGGAAGGGTAAAGACAAAGTGAATAAGGGAAAATTGCTGCAGTGAATAAATAGTTCAGGGAGTCTTTGGATGGAAGAGAATTACTGACTTGGCAGAGTGGATAAAATCACACTCAAATCATCTCTGAAGGGACAATAGCACCTAGAAACAAAACAGCTCTGGCAGTGACAGGGTAGAAAACAACAGAGAAAGGAAAAACAGAGTCCTTGTCCTCCCTCCCACCCCTGCCCCATCCACCCACCTGCTCTCAGAGAGCCTGGAGTGAGGCCTGACATCTTCCTGTCACACAGCTCTGCTCCCCTATGACCCATTCTTCCCAGCAGGGAAACTGAGTAACTCCAATATGGAGAAAATTGGCTCCAGAGAAAGTTTTCAGTTGAATAGCATCTGTGGTGCTTGAAGGTTGAGGTTGACTAGCTCCGAAGTTCACTCCCTTCTCCAAAGAGTCCAGCCCATTTTTTTTTCAGTTTTGCACTCTGACACATGAAACAAATGAAAAATAATGTCATGAGACATTTGACAAAAGCTCTAAGTGAAAGCTAGAAATTAAAACAAATGGACAAAGAAATTTATGGACGAAAGAAGAAAAGAAAACTACAATTTAAAAGATTATCACTTCCATGAAACAAAAGAAACAACAAATCAAAGTTAAAAATCAGAGATAAGTTCATAAAATAAAATCAATTGTATGTTCATAGCAATAGACAAAAGACACACACCACCAAATATTGATCAGTACATAGCTAGGAAAATAAAATATGGCATATAAGTACAATGTAATAGTAACCAGCCTTTAAAAAGAATAAAATGCTCCTACATGTTACAACACAGATGAACCTCAGAGACATTATGCTAAGTGAAAGAAGCCACAAGAGGACAGGAATTATACATTCTACCTATATAGCTACTTAAGATAGTTTAATCTATAGAGGCAAAAAGAATAATGAACATAGGGGCTAGTGGAAAGGAGAAATGGAGAATTTTAATGAGTACAGTTTCAATATGAGTGATGAAAAATTCTAGAGCTGAATAGTGGGAATGGCTATATGACAATATGAATATACCCAATGCCCCTGCACTGTACTCTTAGGAATGGTTGAAATCAGGGACTAGAAATGTAGCTCAGTGGTGGAGATTGCCTAGCATTGCCCTGGTTTTGATCCCAGCACTGAAAAAAATGATAAATTTTATATCATGTATAGTATACTGCACTAAATTTTTAGTTGCAATGTTTTTAATTAATAGACACATTAGAAGATAAAGTTGAAGAACCTCTGAGGATATTTTTCATTTTTCTTTTCTTTTCTTTCTTTTTTTTTTTTTTTTTTTTTTTTTGGTTTTTTTGAGGCAAGGTTTTTCTGTGTAACAGTCCTGGCTGTCCTGGAACTTGCTTTGTAGGCCAGGATGGCCTTGAACTCACAAAGATCCACCTACCTCTGCTTCCCTGAGTGCTGGGATTAAAGGTGTGCACCACCACTGCCCAAAAGTATTTTTCTTTAAAAGAACAAGAAGTTATATCACAATAAGTGGAAATGGGTATAGAGTAAAAAGGGCCAGTGAAAGAATATCCCTGGCTCTGAGACCAGAGCCAAGGAAACACATCCTGACCCTAACCAACTCAGGAATTGAAATCCAACCAATCCCAGAGCATGAAAACCAACCAATCCCAGAGCATGAAATCAACCAATCCATGAGCACAAAATCCAACCAATCTTTGAACTTGTCCCAAGCTCAGGAACTGAGATCCTACCAATCTCAACCTTGAATATTTCCACCTTGGAAAGCTCTGCCCCTATGAAACCCTATATGAGCCCACTTTGGGGATGCTCTTTCCAACCCTGACAGAAGCAGCCTCTCTCCTGGATTTCTCCCTCCCAATAAATCTCTTGAGTGAGGTTTGTTGTAATGATTTTCTTTCACTGGAGTAGAGCAGAGCTGTAATGGCTCTTGCCAGAGTAGAGCCAAGCAGAGCAGAAATGTAACACTTTGACTGGGGAAACTCTTTCTCTTGCTGGAACAGAATTGGTACACTCTGGGGAAGCTGAGCAGAGATCTAACATTTCTGAGGAGCAGAGCTATAATATCCTCACTGGGGAAACCCTCCCTTGCTGGAACAGAGTTGTTACACTTGCATTAGGGAACCCTTTCCTGGAGCAAGGACTGTAACAGTTTGCTGGGAAAACCGACTCCCACCAGAACAGAGCTGTAACACTTCTGTTGGGATACCTTTCCCTGCAGAGCTATAGGTATTCCTTGGCTTCTAACTGCCAGGATACCTTTCCCTTCAGAGCTGTAACACTTACAATGGGGAGAAATTTTTTTAAAATTAGTTTTGAAGAGGCTAGAAAGATGGCTCAGTGATTAAGAGCACTAGCTGCTCTTTCAGAGGTCCTGAGTTCAATTCCCGGCAGCAACATGGCAGCTCACAATCATCTGTAATGAGATCTGGTGCCCTCTTCTGTCATGCAGGCATACATGCAGGCAGAGCACTGTATACATAATACATAAATCTTGTTTAAAAATTTAGGTAAAGCACATCTACAGCATCATCAGATGAAATAATGAATTCACTTAAGGAAATATGCAATTATACTTAAAGCTACAAACATTCTGAAAGGATGCTGGATTGAAACTGATTTCAAAATTTATGATAAAGCTAGTCAACAAAGACAGCACAGGGTTAAGAAGATGTCTGTGTGAGCATGAGGACCTCAATTCAACCTCCAGAATCCATGTAAAAGACAGCCAGCTATGATGGTCTGTAACCCCACACTGGGGAGGAAGACACAGGAGGCTCCCTGGGACATGATGTCCAGTCATCTAACCATGTAGGTGAGAGCTGGATTCAGTGAGAAACCTTATTTTTAAAATAATATGTAGAGTGATTCAGAAAGACATATCCAAAGTCAACCTCTGGTGTACACACACACACACACACACACACACACACACACATACTGCTCCCACAAATAGTCAAATCCATAACACTCTTAAGGAAAACTTGAAATTTATGCAAGGAGACATACCATAATACTACTGTAAGTATAAAATGGTGCTACCACTTTGTGGTTTTTACAGCTCTCTTTAGACAGGGTCTCACTATGTAGTCCTGGCTGCCTGGAACTCACTGTATAGACCAGGACAGTTTTGAACTCACAGATATCTGCCTCCCAAGTGCTGAGATTAAAAGTATGCACCACAATGCCTGATCAATACAACCACTTTGTATAAATATTTAGCAGTTTCCTGTAAAATTAAAAGCTTCTAATCACATGCCCCAGAAATTCTCCACAGATATATTCATCTGAGAGAAATGAAAACAGGAAGTAATCTTAGTGTCCATCAACTGGTAAATGAATAAACATATTGGAGCTTTGGGATCCTTGTCAGCCACAAAAAGGAATGGATAACCAATGCACATAGCAGCATAAAGAAATATTAACATACATTATGTTAAAGCGGCCAGACACATAGGACCAATAATGTATGGTCCTGCTTACGTGATATTCTAAAACGGCCAGACCTGTTGAAGGTGTGGGCAGGAAAGAAGGGAACTTGCAGAAATGAGAGGAATTTGTTTCTGATTGTGGTGATAGCTACACGGTTATATACACAGTCAAACTCATTGAACTATGCACTTAAACTGACTCATTTTAGTGAATNAGAGTCAATTCTCATAATAAACTCAATTTAAAAACTACAGCAGCCGCACAGAGAGGTATACTACAGATCGCCAGGAAGGAAGCCTCAGAACCAATAGATTGAGAATGAAAGCACTAGGAACTGTTTCTGTTAATCCAATTGGTCTGTGTCATGGCAGCACATTCACTAGCCTAGAGCTTACATTTTAACTTAGCCCTATAAACACATGCAGATTTTGTGTCTAAAAGTGTTTAAAGACTGTTTCTTAAACCAGTTTCTTCTCTATGGCAGCCACTGTCTCTTTGCAGTTGATAGTGCTATAAATGAAATGTAAGTGTATCCTAAGAGTTATTTAGACTTTAGGAACTGGGATAAGTTTCTGTTTGCAGGGGGCTATGTACCCTGTACAACAAAAACATAAACTAATCATGAAAATATACACAAACCATTATTTAAAGTGAGTGTGTTCTAGACCTGTTGTACTTTCATTACTGTATTTCTGAAACCCTGCCACACTTCTTTTAAAACAAGTTTATTGCAATATAATTTGTATATAACACAGTTCATACATTAGTGCCAGACTTGATCGTTTGTACAGATTTTTAATGAGATTTGGAAGCATGGATGACGTGTGTTGCCAGAGGAAGAGTAGTTACAGCTCTGCCATGCCCTTGTCAGTGACCTTCAGTGCCTCTGGGCTTCTGTATTTCACCCATGAGACCAGGGTGTTAAATACTCTAGGTCTGATTTATCTTCAAGATTATTTTAGTCAGTCAATTTTTAACCTCTAATTTCTCGTTGGTACTAATATCAAATAGAGAGACAAATAGCTTAGAAATGTACTTCACCCTGGAGCAACTTCAGCACTCCTCCAAACTAGAGAGGAGTTGGCAGGTTTATCACAGGACTCAGAAACCCTTCTGTGAGAGCCTTCTGAGGCTACTGAGAAGTAGACGTTTTCCTTTTACACATTTCAAAGCAGCAAAACAATAGGCAAACTGTGAAAAGCTGAGGAGACTTGCAAATATTTTCATGAAAACCGTATTAAAGTCAGTGACTTCGTCATAGATACTAATCAAAATATAAACAATATTTCCTGTAGAACTTTTATCAATGTAAAAAATGAAGAAATTCCACAAAGGCCTAAATGATGTGAAAAACTCCATCANATACATATTTCAATAATACATTACTTTTTTCCCCCTCTATTTCCTCTTCTTTCCCCACTATCTGATCCTCTCTAGCTTCCTGGCCAAGAGTTTTTTCCAAGGGAGAAGCAAGGTATCTTTGAGAAGCAAACAGCCAACTTAGAGGGTCAGCACTCAGAGGACACCTGCCCGAGGACTGTTTCTAAGTAGCCAAGTCACAGCATGTGTCAGTATAAAGCTGTTTGAGTCTCCAAAATAGAAATCTAATAGCAATAATCTGTTTNAGAATTATGTGGTAAAACCAAAATGCAAAACTTTTATAAGACCACATATATGAAGGCATTGGGCAAGAGTGCAATAGACCTTTGCAAACACACTTTGCTGGCTACTCTCACTTTCTGCTTGTGGTTGGTAATTTCAAATGCATCATTAATGCTGGCTGTCAATCATACTGTATGATTTTATTAGGTATCTTTCAGGAAACCACAGGCACTGCAGGGTCATAGTTTGGTTTCAGCATGGCGTTCCTTGAGCCATCTCTCCTGCTGTCAACTTTATCATGTTACACTAACTCTTGAGAGCTTTACAAAGATACTGTAATCATTGCAGTTATTCAGATCAAAGCCTCCCCAAAGCCAGAATCCCATCATGCTTTGTCCCCGTGTCAGATCTCACCCGAGCTTAGTTATCAATTCTACATTCAGAAATCGGCTGTAATCCAGCACTGACCACCTACGAGGACGGAAACATTCAAATGAGAAATTCTGCTAATAACAAAAACTGGGGCATCGAGAACTGACTCAGTGGTTAAGAGCACTTACTGCTTTTCCAAAGGACCATGAGAACCACACTAGATGGCTCACAACCGCCTGTCACATCTGCTCCAAAAGATCTGCTGCCATTTTCTGGCCTCCTAGGGAATCCCCACTCACATGGCACACACACATACACACACACACACACACACACACACACACACACACACATAAATTTTTGAAAATAAAAAATGTTTAGGGATACAGAGTTCTCAGGATGTTCAACAAAAGCTTTCCTTCTGCTAGCTTTGTCACACCAACAGGCTCTTTGGCAGGAACTACCTATCTGGGCTGAAGATGATGTTAGGTCCATAAAATAAACAGCCAGTTGATGTGGTTAGCACAACTCAGGTAGTCAGGTTGGGAAATATTGTGTTGGTCCACAGTCCTTTCATCAAAAAACTTCTCTACATAGGACCAAAGCCTTGGCACCCACTATTCCTTGCACATAGTCCAGAGCTGATTAAGCAAGGATGTACACATAACTCAGTCAGGCCAGTCTCATTTTCTGTAAGCATTCTACTGGGGATTTGAACTGAGTTTGTGTAGACTCAGCAGCAAGGACAAAGTCANGTATTTCCTTGGGCTATCTAAGCTGCAAAACAGGAGATGGGTGGGACACAAACACCAGTGGGCAAGTGAGCAGAGAAGACAAAAATAGGTATCTTTGTCCGTGTTCTTGATGGATTCCTTCCCAAGTACTAGTTCATATATTTCATGAAAACAAGTACTTTCTGTCTTCCTTGGAACATTATTTTAAAAATTAAGTTTCATTTTGTTTATGCTGTTTTGAAATAAATTTCTCTTACCTGACCCAAAAGAACCTTGACTAATGAAGCAACAGGTGTCATATAATATCTAGGTTGTTGAACTGTTTTTTTTGTTTGTGTTTTAAGTGAGGGTCTCATTCTATGGCTGAGGCTGGTCTCCCAAGTTCTGCAGGCATGTGCCACCATATCTTGCTCAAATATTTTTAGTTGATAACTGCCTATAGACTCAGGTGAGAATGATGCATCTCTGCTTAATCTTTTTATGCAATTTTGATCTTCAAATTATATATTGCCATACAAAATTTTACTTGAAAAAGTCTAATAAACGGCTCAGTGATATCGTTTACCAAGCCTTGTAACCTGAGTTCAATCCTCAAGATCCACATGGTGCAAGAAGAGAACCAACTCTAGCAGGTTGTCCTCTGACCTTCACACATATATGCTAAACACACACACACACACACACACACACACACACACAGAGTTGAAGAGAGGCCTCGAGGACTGGTGATATAAAGATGGCAATGAAACAAGAAGGCATCATAAATATTGTTGAGTATATCACATTATTATGTATTAAATACTACTAAGCCACTCTTTCTAGTATGGATTCTCTGAGCACTGCACTGCTAACATATTTATTCTGGGTAGAGAGGAAACCACCTACGGATCACACCAAAGTTAAACTGAGATGTGATGTAGGAGGGAAAAGGGGTTTCTCTCAGCCACGAACAGCTTTACACTGAATGTGTAGGTGGTAATAATGTTAAATATGCCACACAAAATAGATCCATTTTTTTTACCCATATGGAATTTCCATGGTATACATGCCAGCCACTAGCCACTTAACAGCCTGGCCTATGCTTCACAGTTTCTGAACTGTTGGATTCCAGTGGAAGTGTGGTAGTGTATCCCAAATGTGCCCTTACTATGTTCAGCATGATTTGTAGTTGATAGAAGACTTTTTCTATCTTGGTGATCACATGATCTACAGATGCTGGCACTCCACAGACCCTCCTGAATTCTGAGATTGCAGGCTCACTGTTAAAAAAGTAGTGTGGGGCAGGACTGGCAGGATTGCATAGTGGGTAAGGGCACTTACTGTCAAAGCTGACACCCAGAGTTCTACCCCCAGGACCCATATGGTGGAAGAGGAGAGCTAACACCTGTACACTGTCCTTTGACATTCATATGCTGAGGTAAAACTCGGGTCCTTAAGCATGCTCTACCACGAATATCTGTATCCTTGGGCTTTTCCATGTTTTAAACCCATCCTATAGTATCACCTCATTTCAAGAATAAATGAAATTTTGTTCCCAAAGCCATTTGTGAATGTAAATATAAGAAAAAATAAGGTGATGCTGAGGTTCTTCTAAATTTTTAAAAAACTTTTGTTTGTGTGTGTGTGTGTGTGTGTGTGTGTGTATGTGTGTGGTGTGTTTGAAGGAGTCTCATGTAGCCTAAGCTATGCCTCCAACTTGCCATGTAGCTAAGGATGGCCTTGAACTTCTGATCCTGTTGCTTCTACTTTCTGAAGGCTGGGATTACAGACATGTAGACAACACTAGTTTATTTAGAACTGGGACTTGAACCCAGGGCTCCATGAGTACTAGGCAAGCACTCTACCAACTGAGTGACACCTTCAGCACGATTTTTCTTTTCTCTGTGTTGATGTTGTCTCTTCCAGGGCAAGATTTATAATTTAAATTCAACCCAGCTTTTTAAAAATATACTACATATATAAAGGAGAAATTTAACTAATTCTTTTGGTTAAAGGTGCAAGAGAAAATCTCTACTTGGATTTATTTGGCTAACACACTGGTCAGCAAGTCAGCAAACATGTCTTCCTATCTTACTAAAACAGTTGAAGGAGAAAGACAGAAGGTGGAGAGGGGAGAAAACAGAGTTATCTAATATTACTAAAAAACCTCTGTAAAAACACCCAGAATTTAGTTTTTTAATATTCAGTTATTTTTCTCTTACCACAGAAAGTTGTTTCAACACCCTGGACTTTGAATGACTATGGAACAATTAAATTACTAACATTATTCTGCTACTCATTTTAGAATTTCAATGCTTTTTCCTTTCCATTTTACTTTTTTGCAATTTCATAGTTTTTCCTTTTCATATGTGTGTATGTGCATGTGTCTTGTATGTGTGTGCTGTGGAATAATCCTCTTGTACACTGTAAAGATTTGTCACTCGAATTGGTTTAATAAAACACTGATTGGCCAGCAGCTGGGCAGGAAGTTAGGTGGGAAAGCCAAACTGAGAATGATAGGAAGGAGGGCAAAGTCAGAAGTCGCCAGCCAGACACAAAGGAAGCAAGATGAGAATGTTGCACTGAGAAAAGCCACGTGGCTAAACATAGATAAGAATTATGGGTTAATTTAAGTGTAAGAGCTAGTTAGTAATAAACCTGAGCTACTGGCCGAGCATTTATAAGTACTATAAGCTCCTTGCGGTAATTTGGGAAGCAGCTGCTGGGTAATTGGGAGTTGCTGGCAGGACAGAAACTCCCCTCCAATTGTATGTGTGTATAGGTGCACATGTGTGCACATTTATGTGGAGGCACAGATTTGACATCTGAAATCTTCCTTGAATTCTCAGTACTTTATTCATTAAGGCAGGGTCTCCTAAAGCACCCCTGAGCTCACCAGCATGGCTAGTCTAGCTAGCCAGCTTGCTCCAGAGAGCTGGAATTACAAATCAGCCACCACACCCATCCAGCATTTATTCCAGTCCTTGCATTTGCTTCCTGCTAGGGAAGCACTGTAGCCACACACCATGTCTAAGAGCCTTCCTAGCTTTTTAGCCCTAATTATTACATGGTTGCAATGTGCCAGATACACTTGCTTTTAGGTACAGAGACCTCATGAATTGACACTGGCTGGGCTCTCAGTGTCAGTGGGAATCATGGGAAATCTCCAAATTCCTTTCCATCCTCATTATTCATTACTTCAACAAATGTGCATGGAGTCCTTACTCCTTACTAGGCTCTGTGTTAGCACATGGAGTCCCTACTCCATANCAGGCTCTGTGTTAGCACTGGCTCCAGAGGGGAGCAGAGTGCTCACAGTGATTGCTCTCATGCTGAGAGCCCAGCATGCAGCAAGCTAAATACATCTTGTGGGCCTCCAAACTTGCTATCTTTTCCAGAAGTACATTCCCTGTATTATACTAGAAATTTTTAATATTTAAAACATTTAATATTTTAATAAAATATTTAATATTTAATAACAGTTATTACATTTTTCTCCTAAATTTTAATATACATATTTAAAACTAAGACCTAGTCAAAAGAATATCACAGTTGATGAAAACTCTGTGATCATGTGTTATATATAGCTCCACACACTGAAACTCCTCTCATCGACCATGAGCCCATGGTAAACAGCAGCTTTGTTGAAACTGGGATCCAGTTCAGGGCCATGTACTACATATTGTTATGTTCTTGGGGAGGTATGTGTGGAAATGATGTAAATGCAGTACTTAGATATGAAATTCTCAAAAAAGTAAAAATTAAAAAGATAAATTAAAAATATAAGAAATAGTTGTATTTTTAGTGTTACTAAAGAAATACAGGAACAATTGTATAGAATGTCCCAGTTTTTTCAATTTGTCTGTTCCTTCAAGGCATCATTTGTTTATACTTCCTTTGTAGTTAACATAAAGCTGGAAATTACTGAGAAGGGCCTTATTTTAGACTCAAATCTAACATTTTTGGCAAGATTACACCATTAGTATTCCAAACTTCATGTGCTGTAGCATCAAGAGACAGAATGCTTGAGCAATGGGTAAAATAATAACAACCTGACTCCTCCACTGCAAAGCCATTTTGTTTCTACTTAAGGAAAAATCCATCTATGTGTTATAATTTTGGTGCTTTATGAATGCCCATTTCTTATTAACCATCCATTCAGTAGTTTAATGCTGTTATTAATATACTGATTAAGATGGTTTTGAGCAACAAATAAATAAAGCCATATTTGTGTTTACAAATATGACAGTGTCAGAATGTCCTGTTAAAAACATGCTCTACTAGAATTAAAAATCAGAACACAAAATAATTTGCATTTGGGTAATTACTTCTGCATGTTGCTATGTAGCTGTTTCCTCCAGGCTGCACATGAGCATTGAATTGGAGCAGCAATGATCCTCTGCCACGCCCGTGGAGACATGGGCCTATGCACATTCTCTCATGGAAGAGAAAGGGGAACAATGGGGCTCACCAGCCTTCATAGGATTCTTACCAGAGGTAAACAACCGAGTAGGGCAGGTACCCTTTGGCAGTATAATTGGCCTGGGGACTCTTAGGTGGGGTGACTTTTCATGAATTGTCTGTACAGCAAGTGGGTCCAAAAGAGTGTCTGGGGAACTTCTCAGTGATGTAGCTACCTTTGGGTCACGCAGGCTCTTATAAATAACCCAGTAAATTCAGTGGTTCACCAACCTGGGTTTGAATAGATTCCTTTCTTTGGTGCTGCCACTTTCACTCTATCTAGAGTGAAAGATATTTCTTTATGACTCCTCATGTAAAAGATGATACTCAAATAAATTAAGTAAAAATGGCAATCTGTAGAGTTGTGTTAATGTGATCATGTGTGCGTGGGGGGGGCTTTTCATACAGGGTTTCTTTTTTTTTTGGTGTTTTAACAGTTTATTTTGAAGGTCTTTTTAAAAACAAAGTAAAAGACAATCTGAGAAAAAAAAACTGCACAGATGATACTCATTAAATAAGTATGGTGATTAAATCAGACGANGAGATATGTTTTCTTCTGCAACACCAGAAGTGAGTTCTGTGGTCCTGAAGGTTCCAGAGGGGGGAAGGGAATCATGGCAATTAAAGCTGCCTTGTAATCATATAAATCTACAGTAGCAACCAAATGTTTCTTTTCTTCTCAAGTAATCAATTTCGATCTTCAAACTGTGCCTTATTTTTTTAAAAGATAAGATGCTAGAAACTCAATGGGATTTGGCGGTCTTTCCTTTGCAAGCACAGTAAGACCCTGTAACAAAATAGGCACAACTGTCTGATCCAGGTAGGCACGGGTTGGCAAAGATCCACTTTCTGTTTGGATGATTTTTCTGCATTAATCTTCTCATTTTCGACTATCCTCTCAACGTTGTCTGTGAGACTGTACTCGGAGTGAGGGTTTTCTGCACCCTGCGTCTGTCCTTCCAGCATCTGCTCTGACTCCATGGCGGACCCTGTAAACCGCAGTCAACCGGATACCAGTCCGCGCCAATGCTGTCGGTTCCTAAGTGCCCTGCACGGCGCCACTGACTCTCATACAGGGTTTCTTAAACGTTTTCCACCCTTTTCATCCAAGAAGCTTTTGTGTCATTACAGGTATACAGACATATCAAGTAGGTATACAAATGGAGCGTTTACTGATACCAAATCATAAATTTATTTTAATGCTTTCATATACATGTTATCTTACCATTTATCAAAGATGAAATCAAATTCTATATACCAATGAGGTGAACATACTTGTTTATTTTTACATAAAGACTTAAATTTTAGCTGAGTATTTGCTACTGCAGAACATAGAGCATCTTCAACATTTGTCAGCATTGGCCAATATTTTGATTTTATAATCATTAAGGCTGAGAAGGCCATTTCATATGAATACACAGAAGTGTGTTGTTTAGAACTATTCAGCAACTGGAAATTTCATCCTAATCTCAAGATAAAATTCATTGGACAATTTTTAAAAGGAAACTCAAAGAAGCAGCTTTCAAAATCAAANATTCTAATACAATACAATACAAAGATAGACAAATTGGATGCTTCCATGCTGAGGAATGGTAATAGGAGAATATGAAGAGTTGCTCTTTTCCACAATTAAGCTGTATGACTCTGAGGACAGAAAGCTTTGCATAGGCACTAAGAACACTGCACTTCATTACAGAAGTCTCACTGCTGAGCTGCTGCTTCAGTGCTTCGTTGCTGGTGCATGCCATGACACCGTGCACACAGCAAAGTGCACATGTCATGTGTTCAGAACCAAGAATGCTGTGAGGTTGTGAGATGCAACAAACCCAATTACTGCCAGAGACATCTCAGATCCATCATGCCTTTTATCTTCGGTTAATTTTTGGTTGTGCCTTCAGAAGCCTTTCACAGTTGCCAAATTTTCATCAACTTCCACATTCAGTTACATAACTTAATGTGGGGAGCAGCCCAGATTTTAAGAAGCTGGGATTCACTATGTAAAATATATACACATATGATGCACACATACATATATAGCACACATGGTTGTATATGCTTGGACAATTTTTGGAAGGATATACTAGAGTGTAGGGTTGGGGTTTATATAAGGACTCTTATTTTTTTAGTTTATAATACTTCTTAATACTCTAATTTTTAACCTAATTTATAAGGCTTCATTAATATTTTCTGTATTTCATCACTGCATTAGGTTGGTCATATGAAATTATCATTTTGTAATATTTGGGAGAATATTGATAGTTGAAATTGAGATAAAAGTTATTAAAATTTATTTACCCATTACTAATTCAACATTTGAAATAACCTATATGTTCACCATATACTGCATAACTCAAGCCCAATGTGATGTGATGTGATGTATATTTGAGTTTAATGCCTTTATCCAAATGTAATTTAATCAACTCTTAAAATGTGCTTATATTTGCTCTATCTACAAACTAGTTAATTTCTAATGGTTTCTAAAACTATTTTAAAAGTAGTATTATAAAGACATGATCGAATTGGGAAACCTACAGTCAGATCCCAGCTCTCTCACTGTGGCTCTGGCCCAGAATAAGGCAGAAATACACATGAGACAAGTGGGGAGTAGGCCAGTCACCATTTCTCAAGGCAGACAGAAGTCTGAGGCCGGCTCTTTTTTGTTTTGTTTTGTTTTTCAAGTCAGGATTTCTCTGTGTAGCCCTGGCTGTCCTGAAATATACTTTATAGACCAGGCTGACCTCAAACTCAGAGATTCACCTGCCTCTACCTCCTGAGTCCACCACTATGCTCAGCTGAGGCTGGCTTCTTAACATCAGTTCTATGCCCTTCATGAGTCAGAGCCTTATTAGGACCCATGGCTACTGCCTACCAAATGGCAGCAGTATTTGCTACCTTTCCTAACAACCACAACGGGCTCTACATATTACCAAATTTCCATGGAGTGAGAGTTGTCAGGTTGGGGAGGGAAATTATCCCTAGTTAATTTTTGTATTAATTTTTGTATTAATATTCTCCACTCCTTTCAAGGACAAACAGCTGTATTAATTTTTGTATATAATATTCTCCACTCCTTTCAAGGACAAACAGCTGCTCTGGTTTCTTTAAAATGGAACTTCAAAATCCCAGGCTGAGTTTTTGGAATGATTTCAAAGTCTGCCTGGCTACTATAGTAATAATTTACTAGCTACATGGGATGAGGAATCCTGCCTATGATCTGCAAAACAGAATTCAGATTCATCATCTTGGGTTCTATTACTACCCTATAATTAACTCCTTGTGTCTCAGTTTCACTGTTCTTCAAGTAAGAGCAATTGTACCTTGCTCATATTATAAACATTTGCCTATAAGGACAGGATGAACAGAGCTAGGATAGTCTTCTAACAGATAACGTACAAAACACTAATGAGACACCACTGTCTAGGAAAAAAAATAAACAGGGAAAAAAACCCACCCATAGCACATTAATAGAGTTGTCTAGATTGTTCAGTGGATAGAGGTGCTTGCTGCCAAGCCTTGAGTGGATACCTGTCAATCACCGTGGAAGGACTGGCCTCTCACCTGCACACGTGCATCACATCATAGAATTAATGAACGACTTTAAAGTGTTCCATGTGCTTTTTTGTTTTTAACTACAGATCTTGCTAATGTAGGAGTGGGATCACTTTCCACCAAAAATGCCAGCAATTTGCTATTGCTGAACAGAGAACAAATGTGATCTGACCTCTAAAAGGATGCTCCCTGCAACCACTGGCTTTAGACATTCAGACACGCTTCTTAGCCCGTGCGGCTGCAGTGACTTTGGTGGTGTCAGCAGAAACCTTGTCAGAGGCTCCATGATGAAAAGCCTAGGACAGATTAATCCAAACTGTGTGTAAGCATGGATACTATAATAATTGAATTAGCTTTAGGATTTTAGGANCCCATGGAGAAAGACGCCAAGACATGAGAGAGAAGAGTGGAAAGAAAAACTGTAAGATTGCCAAGATAAATGGCAATCGCTTGAAAATTTTCCAGGGCACAAGGAAGTCAAAATGCTGATAATTTTCCTCTTTCTACTTCTTGTATTAAATGGTTTCCATCAAAACTCAATTTATTAAGATCATCATAGTCAATGAGCCACAGTTCTATGAATAATTTTATTGGTAGAAACATAAATTGTTTCTAGATTTTCTTTCTTTCTTAAGTGATAGCTGCAAGATGGCTCAGCAAATAAAAGCACTTGCCACACCAGCCTGACAACATGAGTTCGATCCCTGGAACCCACAGTGGAAAAAAAAGATAGACTTCCAGAAGTTGTCCTTTGACCTCCATATGCATGCTGAATGAGCATACCAGGACTCATATGACACACACACACACACATACACACACACACACACATACACACGTACACACACACATACACATGCACACACACAAACTCTGGCCTCCACATACACATACATGAGCATACTCACAGCCAAGTACACACGCAAATCATAAATAAATGTTAAAAATAAAATTAATAAATGAAACAAGGAAGCAACAATAAAGAAACAGGTAACAATATTTCACTCCAATATATTCTGGATTGTGAAGTCTGATCAAGAACTTTACATTTTAAAGCTTTTTAAACATTTTTTAGCAATTGCTTCTCCTCAGTTATAGTGCACATCCTGTTGTAACTCTACCACTTAGCACTTGAGCATACATCTAATGGAAATTGATACACATCCTAATTTTGAAATTTCCCAAAGAAATGTTTATAGGCTCTTAAATTTGTGGAGTCTCTAAATAGAAAGAACATAATTACAGTGGTTCTGTGTCTTCTCTTTCAGGCTTGCCATTTGTGCTCCATGTGTCTTTTAACATGCTGAGTGTACTTGCTAATCCCAAAGGCAGTTGTTAAAATGCTCTTTCTGTACTTTCCCCCAAAGCAAGCTTTTCCGGCTGCTCTGCTTTGTTCTCCCCCTTACTCAAAGGCCTCTTCTAGTTGCCATCCTCCCAACAATTACATATTCTGCCGCTTTCTTAGACAATTCCATTAAGAAGATAGGCTTGGTTTTCTTTTTCTTTTTTTTATTATTAAGAAATTTTCTATTCATTTTACATACCAAGCACAGATTCCCCTCTCCTCCCTCCTCCTGCCCCCCAGTCTTCCCCCCAACCCACCCCTCATCCCCACCTCCTCCAAGGCAAGGTCTCTATGGGAAGTCAGCAGAGCCTGGTACATTCACTTGAGACAGATATAAGACCCTCTTCTGGGCTCCAAAAAGCTGTCTCATGCACCAGTGACAGATCCTGATCCCACTGCATGGGGGTCCCCTAAGCAGTTCAAGCTAAATAACTGTCTGGCCTATCCAGAGGGTGTAGTCCAGTACCATGGGAGCTCCACAGCTATTGGTCCACAGTTCATGCATTTCCACTAGTTTGGAACGTTTTCCCATCATGATTTTTATGTCCCTTGCTCATACAATCCCTCCTCTCTCTGATTGATTGGACTCCTGGAGCTCAGTCAGGCGCCCAGCGGAGGATCTGCCACTGGATCAGTCACTGGATGAAGGATCTATGATGACTGTTAGGGTATTCACCCATCTGATCACCGGAGTAGGCCAGTTCAGGCACCCTCTCAACTATTGCCAGTAGTCTAAGGTGGGGTTATCCTTGTGGATTTCTGGGAACTTCCCTAGCACTCTGTTTCTCCCTATTCGCATGATGTCTTCATTTATCATGGTATCTCTTTCCTTGCTCTCCCACTCTGTCGCTGTTGAAGCTCAAACCTCCCACTCCCCTATGTTCTCATCCCCCATCCCTTGCTCTCCATCACCCCCCACCCCAGTTTGCTCATGTAGATCTCATTTATTTCCCCTTCACTGAGCAATCTATGCATCCCTCCTAGGGTCCTCCCTGCTAGCTAGCCTCCCTAGAGCTGTGGGTTGCAGTCTGGTTATCCTTTGCTTTATATCTAGTATCCACTTATGAGTGAGTACATACCATGTTTGTCCTTCTGAGACTGAGTTACCTCACTCAGGATGATATTTTCTAGTTCCATCCATTTTCCTGCAAATTTCATGATACCATTGTGTTTTACTGCTGAGTAGTACTCCACTGTGTATATGTACCACATTTTCTTAATCCATTCTGCAGTTGAGGGGCATCTAGGTTGTTTCCAGGTTCTGGCTATTACAAGTAATGCTGCTATGAACATAGTTGAGCATGTGTCCTTGTGGAATGATTGAGCATTCCTTGGGTATATGCCCAAGAGTGGTATAGCTAGATCTTGAGGTAGATTGATTCCCAATTTTCTGAGAAACTGCCATACTGATTTCCAAACTGGCTGTACAATTTTGCACTCCTACCAGCAGTGGAGGAGTGTTCCCCTTGCTCCACATCCTCTCCAACATAAACTGTCATCAATGTTTTTGATCCTAGACATTCTGACAGGTGTAAGATGGTATCTCAGAGTCATTTTGATTTGCATTTCCTTGATGACTAAGGATGTTGAGCAATTCCTTAAATGTCTTGCAGTCATTTGAGATTCTTCTGTTGAGAATTCTCTGTTTAGCTCTGTAGCCCATTTTTTTTAATTGGATTGTTCAGTATTTTGACATCTAGTTTCTTGAATTCTTTATATATTTTAGAGATTAGCCCTATGTCAGATGTAGGGTTGGTGAAGATCTTTACCCATTCTGTAGGCTGTGGTTTTGTCTTATTGACCATGTCCTTTGCCCTACAAGTTTTTCAGTTTTAGGAGGTCCCATTTATTAATTGTTGATCTCAGTGTCTGTGCTACTGGTGTTGTATTTAGGAAGTAGTCTCCTGTGCTGATGTGTTCAAGAGTACTTCCTACTTTCTCTTCCATCAAGTTGAGTGTAGCTGGATTTATGTTGAGGTCTTTGATCCACTTGGACTTGAGTTTTGTGCATGGTGACAGATATGGATCTATTTGCATTCTTCTACATGTTGACATCCAGTTATGCCAGCACTATTTGTTGAAGATGCTTTCTTTTTTCCATTGTACAGTTTTGGCTTCTTTGTCAAAAATCAGATGTTCATAGACGTGGATTTATGTTAGGGTCTTCAATTCTATTCCATTGGTCCACATGTCTGTTTTTATGCCAGTATCAAGCTGTTTTTATTACAATAGCTCTATAGTAGATCTTGAGGTCAGGGATTGTGCTGCCTCCAGAGGTTGCTTTATTGTACAGGATTCTTTTAGCTATGCTGGGTTTTTTGTTTTTTCATATGAAGTTGAGTATTGCTCTTTCCAAGTCTGTGAAGAATTGTGTTGGGATTTTGATGGGGATTGCGTTGAATCTGTAGATTGCTTTTGGTAAGATTGCTATTTTTACTATGTTAATCCTACCTATTCATGAGCATGGGAGATCTTTGCATTTTTCTGAAATCTTCTTCAATTTCTTTCTTCAGAGACTTAAAGTTCTTATCATACAGGTCCTTCACTNNNTTAGTTAGNGTTACCCCAAGGTATTTTATATTATTTGTGGCTATTGTAAAGAGTGATGTTTCTCAGATTTCTTTCTCAGCTCATTTATCATTTGTATATAGGAGGGCTACTGATTTTTTTGAGTTATCTTGTATCCTGCCACATTACTGAAGGAGTTTGTCAGCTGTAGGAGTTCCCTGTAGAATTTTTGGGGTCACTTATGTATACTATCATATTGTCTGCAAATAGTGAAAGTTTGACTTCTTCCTTTCCAATTTC
>LZPO01017433.1:42955-61161 GCA_001675575.1 Neotoma lepida
CTTATATCCTTATTATTCTTAGGTTTGGTCTTTTCATGGTGTCCCAGATTTCCTGGATGTTTTGTGTTATGACTTTGTTGGCTTTAGTGTTTTCTTTGACAGACAAATTTATTTCCTCTATCATATCTTCAATGCCAGAGATTCTCTCTTCCATCTTTTGCATTGTGTTGGTTATGATTGCATCTATGGTTCCTGTTCCTTTATTCAGATTTTCCATTTCCAGCATTCCCCTAGTTTGTGTCTTTTTTATTGCCTCTATTTCATTTTTCAAATCTTGAACTGTTTCCTTCACTTGTTCAATTGCTTCTTCTTGGCTTTCTTAAAGGGATTTATTGATTTCTTCCAATTTTTTGTTTGTCTTTTCCTCAATTTCTTTAAGGAAACTTTTCATTTCCTCATTAATGACATCTATTATCTTCTTAAAGTCATTTTTAAGGTTGATTTCTTCTGCTTTGGGATGTTCAGGTCTTGCTGATGTAGAACCACTGGGTTCTGATGGTGCCATATTGGTCTTTATATTATTGACTGTATTTTTGCACTGGCATTTACCCATCTCTTCCTTCACTCAGTGCAAGCAGTGTCTGTGTCTGAGGGAGCCTCTCTTGGTCCAACTGATACTCTTGGTCTAATCAGGGCTCTTAGTCCAATCGGTGCTGACTCTGTGTCTCAGGAAGCAGCTCTTCGTCCAATTGCTGCTGGCGGGCTCTGCCTCTGGGAGCAGCTATTCCCAATTGGTGCAGGGTGGGCTTATGGCTCTGGTGGTCACTGGTGCCACAGGGGATGATTGGCTTGGCCAGGGGGCGAGGGGGTGGTGTTAGGTTTGGTTTTATGTTTTTAATTTTACTTACTATTTATTTGTATATCTAGGTGTGTGTGTGGAGATCAGAGGACAGCCTGCAGAACCAGGTTCTCTCTTTCCACATGTGAGTCTGGGAGATCAAACTCAGGCTATGAGGCTGACTGAGCCATCTCATCAGTCCCAGGTTTTAAATATTTTAAATTTAAAAAATGTCTCACTCTAGTTAGGAGAGAAAAAGAACCAAGGAAAATTACAATGAAAAACTATCTTATTGTTGTTCTTTTTATAAAGAATGTGAGAATGGTGTAGATATATATAAGACATTCTTTTTGCTCTCGGTCATTAACACCTTGGACTAATAACAGCAAAGTAGGACTATGATGGTATTTATTTGGGACTAAATTATGTGCCCCCCTCCCATAATTCATAAGGTGAAGATTCTTAAGAGGGAGTGGAGCCTCTAGAAGATGTTTAGATGAGGTCATGTGAGGGATGAATGTCCTATAAGGAGAAACAAGGGAGAGCCCCTCCCTGTACCATGTGAGGACAGCAGCAGAATGGCTGTCTGCCAACTAGGAGCAGAACCCTCCCCAGGAACAGAATCTTCCAGCATTTTGTCTTTGACTTTTCAGCCTCCAGAACACTGCAGAATAAATGTCTACTGAGGCCACCCAAGCTATAGCACCTTATCCCAGCAGCACAGCTAAGAGGGCTCTGCAGATCAGCCACCCAGGTACTCCTGGGCACATCCTACCCTCTAGATGCTTCTCTAGGGTTGTAGATAAAGCAGCAACAAATCAGATGAGGTTTGATTTTCATAGGATTTTGATTCTGTTGGGAGAAATCTGCCACAGACCATAAGCAAGCAAGCAAGCAAGCAAGCAAACACTAGCAAAGGCTGCTCTCTGAAGATGGAATATTTGAGTGGAGTAGCAAGGAAAGCAAGTGGAAGACAGTCTAACGGGAGAACAACTCAAGCACTGGGAAGTAAGCTGCCAACATTGTACCTATTACTGCTGAGTTATGTCAGTAAAGAATAGAGTAAGTGCAAGATAGATTGAATATTAGTCTCTAGATATGGATGTTAGGGCTGGATAGCAAGACAATTCAGGAAGAGTCGCTTCTGGATAACAATAAGATAATGATGGCTTCAGAAGGACCACTCTTTATGCAAGATTCCCATGTATTTCCCTGTGCTGACACACACTATCCATGCAACATCTGTGTGACATCATGAAATGAAGCACATCAGCAATTTAATGTGTTCATTTTTAAAATTAATATCTTACATTAGTGTAATTTTATTACAATTAATGTGCCAATGCTGATACAGCATTAATACAAGACCACATTTGATTCAGATTTCTTTTCTTTCAGGGTCCCACCCAGGAAACCACACTGCCTGCAGTCATATTGCCTTAGGCTTCTCGTGGCTATATGAGTTCATAAAACTTACCCATTTTTGCTAACCTTTACAATTATGANGTTATTGAACCAGTGGGGTCAGGACTTTCGTAGCACATCCTTTGATTGGAATTTCTATGCTTTCTAAATCATAACTAGACTTCAGGTGTGGGTTCCTGGGAGTCTACAGAAGTATGACTGTCATATATATCTCACACTCATCATATACACTAACAACATAACCTATCATTATTGGTGTTACATTGGCAGAGGGTCCAAAATCATTTCATTCATCATTTTCTCATGTCCATGGCATTCTACATCAAGTCTCACCTATTCTCTCCCAGTTCCATTCNTATTCACAGTATCCTCCTTCACCATCCCCACTACACTATAAAAGCTGTCTTTTGAAAATAAAGCTGTAACCATATCCTCTATCTAGCCAAATAGCCCCACTTGGGAACAGAACCATTGTCTTAGTTGGAAGGCCAGAGCTTTATTGTATTGCTATTGAATCTTTTTCTCAATCTGAACATAAGCTATTTTCTAGTTTCTTCTCCTGCCCTAAACTCTGAGCATGTTGTAGCACTCCCCATTCACATCCCTCACTCATTCCACCATGAGTCAGTGGTTATTGCTTGTCAANCTTTTCCTTCATCATCTGCCTAGGTACAAGAATACAAAGACTAAGAAAGAGCTTCCTTTGTACTCTTAACAAGTGTGGTGTAGTAGGAGTGATAAGTATAGAAAACAGATAAGTGTAGGATTGCGAGGTAGGGCATGAAGCATTAGCTCGCCATACACAAACTGCAGAGAAGTTAAACTCAAGGCACTCGCTGTGCCCTTGCTACTTAGGGGGCAAACACAAAGAAAGTGTTATCTGAGCAAACACTTGGGGAATGGCTGCTGAGCAGCAGAGGACACAGCACACAAAGAATTAAGCACAGTTACAAGCGAGTTGGTATGGAGAATTTAAAATGATTTTATTTCTAATTGTGTTTATGTGTGTGTGTATGTTTGAGGGTACACGCACATGAGAAGTACAGAAGGGTGACTGCATCTCCTGGATCTGGAGTCACAGGTAACTGTGAGCTATGTGGTGTGGGGTCTGGGTACTGAACTCAGGTTCTCTTCATTGTTGAGACATCTTTCCAGCTCACGGAATTATGTTGTTTTGTTTCATTTACATTTATGAAAATTAAACCTAGAACCTTCCACATGCTAGGAAATACCATTAAACTACAACCCCAACCAACATGGAAGATTTTCAATAGAGCTACACTGTGACAAGAAAAAAGCTTGCACTTTGATCCAAAGAACAATTGTTTTCAGCCTGAGGGACTTGAACTCAATTTAGTGAGTTCCAACTATGATAATTCTAAAATGAAACAGAAATGTCTTTATTTATTTATTTATTTATTTATTTATTTATTTATTTATTTATTTATTTATTTATTTATTTATTGAGACAGGGCCTCTCTGTATAGCCCTGGCTATCCAGGAACTCACTCTGTAGACCAGGGTAGCTTTGAACAAGCTCAGGAATGTTATTTTTGTGGACATTGTGTTTCTTTTACTGCACACATAAGTATGTGTGCCTGGATTTGCAATGTAAACTAGACTTTTCACCAGACATCACCTTTATATGACTTGTACAACACACTGCTACGTGGTGTTGCTGTAAGAACATGTAGCAGGGATGCATTTCAAAACTGTTTTTCACACTTCCCAAAGATAATAAAGTCTTTCTTAAAACATAAATTCCCTGGTCCCATTCAAGATTCACATAATCAGAATTTCCCAGGAAAACTGGTCCTTGGCATTTGTGATGAGCACTAAGGGCATGTCTGGGGGAGCTTAAGAGCCCTAGTACTCTGACAGCAAGAGAGAAAATAGGGACTGAGAATCTAGAGATGGGAAGAACAGGGTGAATGTTACTGCTGCTCTCTCTTGACAAGGCTTGAGCCAAGGCCACAGCAGCAGGACCTTGAGGACTTGGCTCTTTAGACATTTCTATGGCCATTGGGAATGTGAGAAAAAGAATAGATTTTGAGGAAAGAAAATGACATCAGTTTTTGACATATTCAATTTGAGACACAATCCATATTGCAGAGGAACATCTGGGAACATTCTGGAACACAGGCACTGGCCAGAGAAGAATTTCTGAATCCTTCTCGGGAGGTTTGACCATGAAAATGAGAGTCCCCAGCAACATGGGCCCGATCTGACAAGCAGGAGCACTAGGTGCCACCTCTGACCCACCTTGTGCTTCGTCCTATTCTTCTGTGAGAGGCCNGCCTCTAATCTCTTTCCCCAGAACATCTTGTCAAAGGACAACCCCCAGCCTCACCATCCTAGATATATTAATCTTAGCATGGAGCCACAGCCCATCTTCATCTTTTCCTGTATCACATTTCCTGTTTTGGCACAGAGCAGGCATTCAGTAGATGTTTGTGACACTGGTGAAAATTTAAGGAGAATTTACCAATTTGTACTTACTAATGCTTAAAGTATAAATGAATCTATACAAACAATATCTAATGACTCATCATAAATTATTGCTGATATTTCATGACATAGATAACATTGTACTCTGGCTTTGTCTCACTTTTTTAATCAAGAGTGTATTAGTTTATTTTAGCAATAGCTGCTCAAAACTATCTTTTCCATGCCACTGGATACCTGTAAAGAATATAACGTAGTGGGTGTAAGACGAATTTCTAAATGGTCTTATTAATAAAAACATGGAGCAAGAAATAGGGGTGAAAATCTGATAGAGATCAGAAGTTAAGAACAAGCCACCAGCTAGCCTTACCTCACCAACACCACTACTTCCAAAGAGAGCGAAGAGAGCGACTTCCTGTCTAAGCAGGCTTTTTATGCCTGTCCATTCCGCTAACTCATTTCCTCTCCACCAAGCTACATTACTTCCTGTCTGTCTGCACAGACCTCTAGAACTCTATGGCTGATGCTGGGATTAAAGGTGTGTGTTACCACACTTGACTCTGTTCCCTAGTGTGACCTTGAACTCGCAGAGAACCAGACGGATTAAGGGTGTGTGCTAACATTGCATGACTTCTGTTTACTATAGTGGCTGGCTGACCTTTTTCCTCTGATCCTCAAATAAATTTTATTAGGGACACAGATAAAATATCACCACAAGTGGGTGATATAAAAAGGTGATAGGCTGGATGTGGTGGCGAGTGTTTGTGATCTCAATACTTGGGAGGCAGAGGCAGAAAGATTGCTATAAGTTTGAAGCCAGCCTATTCTAGATAGCAAGTTCCAGGCCATCCAGTGTTACAGGGTAAGACCCTGCTGAAAATGCAAAAATAGTAAGAAAGAAAAAAATATTATAGTATAATCAATCTTTTTCTAAGTATTTTGGACCAAATTACCCATGAATTTGTGGGTCAGAATCAGTGTATACTTTGTACAATACACATGTCAGCATTTAATTTAAGAATGTACATAATAATTATCAACCTAACATGATAGTGGGGAAAAAGAAGTGACAATCTCTATGCACCATCAGTCATGATCACTAAGGGACAATCTAGTCCATCCCTACCTCCTACCACATAGCATCTTAAAGCAATCTTAGAAAACATAATTTCATCAGTAGAGAAAAAGCTTTTAAGAATAACCACATTTTGCCTGGAGATATGGCTCAGCTTTTAAGAGCATACACTGCTCTTGCAGAGGACCTAAGTTTGATTCCTAGCACCCATGTCAGTTGGCTCACAACCACTTGTAACTAGAGCTCCAAGGAATCTGACACCTCTGGCCTCTAAAGTGTATATACACACACACACTTATATTTTTAAAAGGAATTTTTTAAAATAGCCACATTTGGGCCACATTATGAGGCCCAAAAAGTTAACAATTCTTCAATATCATCAAATGCATAATTGCTATTCAAGCAGTCCATTTTTATTTACAATTTCATTCATAGTTCTAGGAAGTTAAGATTCAAAACTGATCTACGTGTTACAGTTGATTAGTAGTATGTCTTTAAGACCTTGTTTGATCTGCACATCTCCCTTGTTGGGAATTCTTTACTAAAGAGATCAGGTCACTTGCTGAGTTTCTCTGTCTGGTTCTCTGCTGTTTGCATGCCACCAGCATTGTATGAGATGTTCCTCGTTTCTGTAAATTTTCTGAAACTGGAAGTTGGAATGAAAAGCTTTGTGCTATTCAAGTTATTGCTTATTTTGGGCAATTCTTCATGAGTGAGGGTATGTTCTTTTTTGGCCATCGAGAGGCACAGATTGCTTGGTCGTCTGTGGTTTTCTTGTGTTGGCAGTCAGTTCTTCTCAAAGCCTAGAGACACTGATCCTTTGGTGCCTGTAGAAAGATGATCCAGGTTCAGCATCCTAATCAGAAATCCAGAATGCCTTAAAGTCTTAAACTTTCTAAGCACCAACATGATACAAATGGAAAATTCCACATCTGACTCATGTAACATCTCAGATATTTCAGACAAGAGATACTTGGCCTACACTTCCACTCTATCTTATCTCATGTACTAACAGTTACTTAGGGACACAGTCCACACAGGCAGACAGCAAAAAATGGTAGCATTGATTCACCAGTTTTCAATTGAGTAATGAATTGCTTACCCATCATCCTCTGAACATAACTATTATTTTTAGCACTATGAGCTCACAGATTTAAGCATATTTGATGTGTTCCACTCTACCATTGTACTAATATTCAAATTATCACATCTTTGGCCTCTGTGAGGTGGTCCTGGAGTCCTTTGAAACAACCCTAGCATCTCTGATAGCTTCCTCACCATGGCTGATAGGCACTCCAGGTTCCTTTTTTCCACTTTCAGACCGTGAATTGCCATTTCATCAAATAGTGTGGCTCCTTTTGGTGGAAGATGTCATTTCAAAACTTTGACCTGGAGTGGAAGGGTACTCATTGCTTCTGTGTTTGCCAGATATTGACTTTGAAGTTGTGGGTTTCTCATTTGTGGCTAACATCATAGGGTCCTGGGACAGACGAGTGTCTGAAGCACTTCTCTTACCACCTATTAAGTACATGACACCGAGTCAGTTTATTGACTTATCTGAACTACAGTTTCATTATCTGTGAAATGTGAATACTTGTGGCTGAATTTGTAGAATTCTGGTGAGGCTTAAATAAGGTAACATGAAGAACTTAGAACAGGGCCTGTCACTTAGCTCTGTGTAAGACAGTTATCATTATTCTCATTCTAGCCTCTTTCCAGCCTNGTCACTGTGCTTGCTCATACTGTGGGTCATCTGACACACAACAAAGACTTGCATTTTATTCATACCCAGTGACGCAGTGGTTTATTTTAATAAAGCTATTCTAGAATTCTATCTACAGCACTTATCTAATAACATGCTGCTCTGCAATGACTCAACGCACAGCCATATTAGAGCATTTCCTGGGAAGGGATCCAAGCTTTAAAAAACTGGAAGTAGTTAGAATGCCCCAAGCACCAGGATATTTCCTGCCTTTTATACTTGTCTGGAAAGGGGTGAATGGGCAGAAACTGGGTAGGAAGTGAACCAACCAAGGAGTTAGGGTTCACATTGAGCTGGAGTCTTTGCCAAGCTGCATCTGTTTGTTCTTCCCTGGTTACACACAGAGAGCTTCAAAAGCCACCTGCTCCAATCCATCCAGCTCCCTCTCTAATCAGACAGGCAGGGCTGCAGACATCCCTGACCACACGAATCCCTCCACCAGTACTCTCTGGAAGCCTTTGATGTTATGAAATCTGGAGCCTTTGCCACCCAATTCTTTCTGCAAGTTTGAGGACTTAAAAGGTGTCCAACNGGCTGCCACAGAGTACCTCAGAGTAATGACAGTAAGAGGAAAGCAGTAGCCCTGTGGATGCTTGATTTTATGATCCATCAGGTCTCAAGAAAGCCCCAAAGTACTTCTCTAAACCTGGGACTCTGCCTGGGCCTTTGTAACAAAGGCATTTGTTGGCAATTGCACATTTTTGCCTCAGTGACATATAATTGTGCTGTCATTGCATCAGCCACGCCAAGTTGTCTACAGTTTGCTGGCTAGAAACGCCCAGAAGCACAGAGGCCTCTCATTTCCTAAACAGAATATACTGGCTTGCTTCAGTCTTTCTCTGTCTTTTATCTTTACTTTTCCCCTCTTGACACCACTCAATGCTTTAAAAAGTAACTATTTGTCAGTAAGATTGCTTGGCATTTAAAGCACTTTAAAATGTAATTGTAATCTAAATGTTTGTAACAGGAAGAAATGAGTTTATATTCATAATGGGTACTGTTCAGTTACAAAAAATAATAAAGTAGACTTTGGGCATTGATGAAGAAACTTGTTTTTAACAGAAAAATATTCAAAACATTATGCAGAGTAAGATTGTGTTTTAGTAAAATAACATGCTAGACAATATGGAGAGTTGTGACAATATACCTATTGCCTCTGTGGCTATAGGAGTAAGTTATCTTCAGAGAGTAAACTGTCATAGACTGCTTTCTATGGATTTCTAGAGCCTCTAAATTTCTTCTGAATATGCATTACTCTTTCAGTCAAAATTTTTTTGGAAAATCATTACTGTTATAATTTGTTCAGAACACAGATTACTTACTGTAATAACAATTTTAATGAGATTTTTATGGTAGCTTCTTGGGCAATTTGTGTAATATTATAATCTTCTGAAAAAATAGATTTGCTATCTTGTATGTACCAGGCAATGGTCTAAGTTTGGCAGTACTAGCTCAATAACAATGAAAAGAATAAATTCAGTTTCTGTTCTCATCTTTTATTATGAACCAGTGCCGAGAATGTTCTGGAGCACATTAACAATTTTCTACAGGATTATGTTACAAGAATAAGTTATATGCAAACTAATTATACTTCTATTCAAATTTTCATTGCTAAGGTAATTTTTTTGAGACAGGGTTTCACTGTGTAGCCCTGGCTGTCCTGGAACTCATCTGTAGACCAGGCTGGCCTTGAACTCACAGAGATCCACCTGCCTCTGGATTTTTTCATTTCATAAGAGATAAATGTTTGAAAAGATTATATATTTCATCCCCATATCCAAATTTCAAAAATTACTCACTGTAGGAATTTTGCTCATATGTCTTGATACTTCTAAATTAAAAATGAATACAAATGAAGCCTTTTTTCCTACTGGCATTTCAGTTTTAGAGGTGATATCTGAGTTCTAAAGCCATAAAAACATCCTCTATTCTTATTCTGACTTACAAAGCTAACAAGCCAGAATTTTAAAATCATTAATATCAACCTATTTGAAGATAAATTTTATTCCATAACCTCCAGTCCAAATCATATGTGTACTTTAATGAAACAGATGAAGATGTTGGGGAAAGACAGGGAAGACCAACATCAATACGGAGAGAAATGTAGCTGAACATGACCATATTGACCTGAGCTTCTCTGAGCATGTCACATGTTCTTCAGCTTGAAGTCAGCAGACCTTTGCCCTTTGCTGGAGGCCAGATGGTAAAACTGTTTTTGGCTTTGTGGGTTGTGCAGTCTGTCAAAATGACTCAACCCTGTTGTTGTAGGGCAAAAGCAGCCATAGACTATACAAAAACAAATGGACATAACTGTACTTCAATAAAAATTGAATTATATACACTGAAATGGTAATTACGCAATTTCCATGTTACAAAATATTTTCTTTTGACTTTTTCCATTATTGAACAACATCAAATTTATTCCTGGTTGGCCAACCTTACAACAATATGGTGGCAGGCTGGATTTGACCCAAGGCCAGTGGCTGGATCAGTTCCATGTTTGGTGCTTAGCCTCTGCCATTTCTCTTCAGCAGGTGCTAGGGGTAGGGGAAGAGGAGTAGGGGAGGGGATCCAAGAGAGTATAAAACAAAACATCATACTATTGTTTTCCACAAAGAAGAAAAAAATTCTTTATTAATTCAGAAGTTACTATTACAAAGAACATTTTTTGTTGTTGCTTTGTTTTATTGAGACAGGTTTGCACTATATTTCCCAGGCTAGTCTGGAACTGACTTCAAAGCCCACTATAGCCTTGAACTCTGGATTCTTTTTGCTTTCTACCTCCTGAGTGCAGGGGTTACAGGTATGTGCTACCACACCCAGTGAAGAACATTTTAAAACCTAGTTTCCAAAATATGTTTTTTAAGAAAAAAAACAGTGAATTTAAAGGGTGACTCTAAGCAAAAGAGATGCCCATCTCTCCTTATTTTTTCTTGCTGGACATTGAGGAATAATTTTTTTTTAAGAAAAGGAGAAGATAAGAGCAAAACTGTCTGAACTAACAGAAATCACCCCTTGACCCCCTGTTTTCAGCAACACTTTAGATGAAAATGTTTTTCATCTTCATAGACTTTTATTATAATTTGGTGAATTGTTCCTTGCCTTTTGTCTTCTATTATTGTGTTTATTTTCTAGTTTGTTTTGTGCAGTTCTGTGTATTAACTGATGCTATTCCTTATCCATTGTTAAGTCACAAATATTTATCTTGTTCTTTTATCTTGTGTATTCATTCTAGTCAAAAGCAATCTCTTCTTTTTTATCTTATTTTTTTTTCTTACACTTAAAATGAACTTCCTACTAAGTCACCATGAGGATAGAGATCGTCCCAGCACTCAGGATGCTGAGACAGGACAATCTCCAATTCCAGCCCAGCTAAATTATACAGTAAGACCTGGAGTCAGGGTTAAAACATATCTCTCTACCTCAAGTAAACTACTCATATAAACATCCAGTAGTATTTTCTATTTTGGGTGTATTTTATTTTTAAATAGCAGTAAACTGTTACAATTTTGAATTCAATATAAACTAGACATCAAAAGTAAAGGTTTTCTAAATACCTCACCCACGTGATCTTCAGCCTCAGAACTAATTGTGCACACTGGGGCATCTCTGTCCTGTATTTCTTGCTATATTTCTGACTTTTTTATTGGGAACCATGACTGGGTCTTGTAGTAGAATATTAAGGTTGTTACTTTTGCTTACATTTTGTTTAACTCTGTGAAGCTGTGTTACTGTGCCTGTGTAAAACACCTGATGGTCTAATAAAGAACTGGCCAATATTGAGGCAGGAGAGAGAAACAGGCAGGGCTGGCAGGCAGAGGGAATACATAGAGGGAGAAATCTGGGAGGAGAGGAGAGATCAAGGAGCCAGAGAAGGAGGAGGACTCCTGGAGTCAGCCACCCAGCTACACAGCAAGCCACGGAGTAAGAGAAAGAGTAAGAGAATGGGAAAAGCCCAGAGGCAAAAGATAGACAGGATAATATAAGTTAAAGAAAGCTGGCAAGGAACTAAGCCAGGCTAAGGCCGGGCATTCATAAGTAAGAATAAGCCTCCATGTGTGATTTATTTGGAAGTTGGGTGGTGGGCCCCTCACAAAAGAGTAAAATACCAATAACAACAGGGTCTTATTCTTTATTTTTGTCCAAAGTACTCATCCAAGGCTTCACGCACTTGTGGAAAAAAAAAGGAGGGATGGCAGCTTCAGGCTTTACCCCAGGACCCTTCACCTCCACCTCACAAAGAAGTATCAGATGAAACTTCATTCACAGGATGGGACTGTCTGCCTTGCACATCTGGGGGCTTTATGATAGGGAATTTAAAGCGGCTCTTATTTGAACAAGGCTGGTAATTGTAGAGCTAGGCAGATACAAAAGTGAGAGAGATGCCAGCTAGGCTGTGGGCAGATAAAGGGCTCTCTGAGCATCTAGAGCCTTCACATTTCAACATTAGGAATCTTAGCGCCACCCTTGAGACAACAGATTTCTTACCTTTGGTCAGTTACAATGACAAAACTAGATGTTCTGAAATATTGCAGGACCCAGGAAAGGCTGTGTGGCTGAAGGTAGATGCACATTGGATTCTGGAAGACCCCACTGTGCCTTTGGTGACTTTCTGCTTTAGCTGAAAAGCATGCTTCTCCTATCATGTTAGATTTAGTTTCCTAGAGATACAACTTTAGGGGATGTGAAGAGGTGTTTTTCAATTGGTCTATTTCAGTGAAGTCCTCAACTCCTAAGTTAGAGAGCCCTTAGTAACGTGGATGCCTGTCTCCTGTCAGGTGGGAGAGGGGCAGAGTGGAAGGGACTCTATCATGGAAGGTATGCTCAGAGTTCTACCAAAGGTAAATAATATATTGAGAACCAACTGGTCAGATGTGACATCCCTTGCTAGCCAGAGTAGAGCTTTTAGTTTAGTTTAGTTTCTAACAACGTTTTGAGAGGTTGAGCCCATGAGCAGCTGGAAAAGGCAGAGGGAAGAGCCAATCAAAGCTGATGGAACTGGAGTTAGAAATAATCAATAGGCCACACATGTCTTCTGCTTCTCATTCTCTCCCTAAGTGCCACAAAGAAGCACTAGACCAACACCGATGACTAAAACTTCAGGAAATAGTACAAGTCGATGGTCTGCAGACTCTGATGAGCCCTCTACCTCACGTGTTCCTAAAGAAAGCCTGTGGCAAAGAGGTCAGCTGGGAGCTTTCTCAGGGCCATGGACCACAGGGAGCCAGTGACCACCGGCTCAGCTGGTGATCACTCCAAGTTAAATTTCTGAGTTAGAAGAAGTAAGTCTGTGTTAAACCTATGGGCTGAACTCCCTTGTCAAATATTCCAACCACAATCTTTAAAGATTGATAAACTATAAGGTCCTGAAACCATTAAAAAAAATTAAAAAGCTATATATTAAAAGTGTGCCTAGATTCCTTTTTAAATACTCTAGTCATCCAAAGTCCTAGCCATAATGAAAACCTCAACAAGTGGAGGCCTACAGAGCGCGAAGGCCCTGCACAGCTCAAGCATGGCAATAACTGATGCAAAGTTAAGGAAATGTCGTCACCCATAGCACTCAAGCACAGCTATATAAAACTGGCCACCTCTGGTATGAACTGTGCTCGCAAAAGCAAATGTCTCCCATTCTACAGAGGAACAGACAATTTCAGTGTCAGGGCTGGATGGGTCTCCAGTGGGAAAGGCATAACTTAGTTTTGATGAGAATGTTCATTGCTGGAATTTCTGTCCTCTGAAAATACTAAAAATATTCACTTGCTATTCCTCAACCACTCTACTTAGACATCTAGAAAAGGAAGCACTTGGACAGGGTGGTTATTTTGCAGCTGTGCTTTGGAGCAAAAGCATATGACTGTGCCAGCCCTGTAGAGGCTCATCCAGAAAAAAAGAAAAACCAGCCCACAATAAAGGTGACAAAGTCACCTCCCACCTTCCACATGAAGCACACGGGAGTCCACTCAGCCCCACAGCTCTGAAATGAGGAGGTGGGAAGTCTTGGGCTCATAGAGGGATATTGTTGATTCCCTCAGGAACAACTGCTCTCAGTTAAAGGAAAGATACTAAACAGTGGGACAAGAGAAAAATTTCTGAAGTCTCCATCTCAAACATCTCATCAATACACAGAACAACTGTTTCTGTACAAGAAATAGACTTATCCAGGTGACTTCAGTGTCCCTTCTCACCTCCTGTGTTCTTACGATGGCAGGTATTCACTCAGGGTCACAGTAAGTTCAAAACAGAGCCATCAGTGACACCCTGTGAAATACCAGTCAATAAAGGCTCAAAAAAGTCTTGCTGATGAGAACAAATGTTCCCAAGCAACATTTCCTGATTCCTTATCAATAATGCAGATGGATGTCAACTTATCTCAGTAGGCTATTCATCAATCTGGATTGTTTGAAATTCGTTTAGCATTCTTTAAATAGATGCCAAAGCCATTCACTCCAGAAATAAAATGCAAAAAGCAACCTGAATCAGTATAGACAGACCTGAAGTTCACGTACCTTCTTTCTTTTTACCCACTTGCCTGCTGACGTTGGGGACTTTCCAAACTTACTGTTTTCTAAAATCTTCTTTTCCAATAAGTTATGAGGGAATTTTAGAATGTCTCCATGATAAGCAACTTCTTCACTTTAACTCACTCTTCAAAGATCTTACAGCACTGCCAGAGATGACCGATGAAGCCTTTAGGGTATGGCATCCTCCGGTCCTACACCCAAATAGAAGTATTAGCCGAAAGAACTGAATGTCCACAGCCCATATGGAGAACAGATCTATGGCATACTCTGTGAGCCCCTCCCTTTTGTGACACCTCACTCAACCTTGGAGGAAACAAACAGTCCCATAACTTCACCTACAATGTTTTGGGGTGCAGTGGGGGTAAAGCATTCTCCTAACCAGAACCACAAAAGAGGCTTTTCACAGATGCCTCCCACCTTTCTGAAAGCCAGAAAACTATTTCAAAGACTCCCTGGGCTGTGGTGTCTGTAGCAGAGTGAGGGAAGGAGTCACCTCTGAGAAGTGTGAGTGGTCCAACAAAATCAAAGCCAATGGCTGGTGCTTAGGAAACATTAGCATCACCCTCCTTCCCCAACACACTGAGGCAATATTCACCAAGATGCCTTCCACAGATATTCTGCACTTATGGCTGTCTGCGGTCTACTGCCTGCCTTCTGCCACGGTGACGGGCTTTGCCATCAGACCCTGCAGTATGACTCAGTATGCNTGAATCTAGCTTTGTGGGCACATAGGGTTGTCAGACCTGCTTTGACTGCTGGAATCAGCTGATTGCAATGAGCCTCTAGGGCTCTGCTGCAATGCTGACACTCAAAAGGAGTGACCAGGAGGACAGAACCTTCTGCTCCTGGAGCCCACCAGAGCATGACATAGCCTTGTGAAGATCTCAGTGGCTCTTAGTAGTTTGTTTTTGAAGATGTGTTCTCACTATGAGCTCCAGGTTAACCTTTAACTCACAATCCTCCTAACACGTCCTTCCAAGTCCTTGACCACAGGTGTGTCCCACTATACCTAGCCCCAGAGGCTCTCCCTTGTGGGTAAGTTTGCTTAGAATTAGTTCAGGTCCACTTTCCAGCCTGCAACTATGGGACTGCGACAATGAAGGCAGTAACAGCAAATACTACTACTGGAAGAGATATTATGGACTCCATACTTAGGTGCTGAGCTCTTGGTATGTGCTACCCCTTTTGTCCCCCATAGCAGGACCTCCATGGCCCATGTTACTACCAGGAGGGGGACATGGGAGAGCTGGCCCCACCCCCACCATGCTCACTGGAGAGTTGGTCCCGACAGTGTGGGAGAGCTGGCCCTGACCCTTACCTGAGGAGAGCGGTCCCAGTGGAGGCCCAGACTAACAAACTCAGCTACCACCCAGGCCTACATCCAGGGCCTTCAGTAGGTCCACCCCAATATCTACCCCATCTGTGACCTGCTGGAGCATGTGAAGGGACTGGTCCTGTAGAATCATAGCCTCAGGATCTCTATGACTCCAGGCAACAGCAGGATACCCAAGAGAAGTTTCAGTGAGTGTCCAGTAATGATGGTGTGCCAGAGGTCAGAGGCCTCTTGGACCAGACCAATAACTCATTGCAATGAACATTTGCAAGTAAAGCTGTTTGGGCAAAAGGGTGTACTGCATGACACACCGTAGCTCCCAAGGGCACTACAGCAAGTGAACACGTGATGGAGAGGTGGGAAAGATAGAGGAGCAAATGGGTTTTTTAATTATTTTTATTTTTTAAATTTTCTTTGGGGGTGTGATAGTTTGAATGTAACTAGCCCCTATAAGCACATAGGGAGCTTATTAGGAGGTGTGGCTTTGTTGGAGTAGATGTGGCCTTGTTGGAGGAAGGGTGTCACTGTGGAGGCAGTCTTTGGGGTCTCATATATGCTCAAACCACTCCCAGTGTCTCAGTTCACTTCCTGTTGCCTTTGGATCAAATAAGTAGAACTCTCAGCCACCTCTCCAGCACCATGTCTGCCTGCATGCTGCCATGTTCCACTATGATGATAGTGGATTGAACCTCTGAACTGTAAGTCAGCCCCAATTAAATGTTTTCCTTTGTAAGAGTTGCCATGGTCATGGTGTCTCTTCACCGCAATAGAAACCCTAACTAAGATGGGGGGCTGCTACAAGAGTGGAGGGCAGACATAAAAGGACTGGGAAATGAGTGGGATTGGGGGTGCATGATGTGAAATTCCTAAAGAATCAATAAAAAAATTGTATTGATTAAAAAAAAAAGATGTGAGTACAGACTATGGGTGAGGGGTCCTAACTTTACAGAACATTGTGCTTTCTCTGCTGGTGTCCCAAATCTAAGGAGTGCACAGCTCTGACTGATTTCCATACTTTATATAGAATAGCTCACCCCAGATACTGCCCCTCCTGCAAACTTGGAGCCAGGTTGCCTCAGCTACATGCGCAGCAACTCTCAGTAGCTCCTCTGAAGACTGACTCTGCAATTCCCTGCATCCAGGCTGCCACATGTTCCTGGCCCAGTCTTGCAGCTTGAGTTAACTTAATGAAAACAAGTTTCCAAATGGATAAACCCTGAAGGTTCAGGCCTATACTCCTATAACCAAATAATTAGTGGTTGATTGGCAAATATAATGAAAATAACATAATCCTCAGCTCTCGTTTGATAACAGAAGCCAAGCTCTCTGCAAGAGAATTCACCACAGTTCTGGCTTCTCTGTTTTATTTATTCTGCTAACCTTCAACTGGAGTTATAAAATAGCTAAAAGCTAGAAGAAGGAGGAGGAAGAAGAGGAAGAGGAGAAGAAGTAGTGTCTGATATTTACAGACATGGGAAGCCCTGGCCACACAGTGACCCCAGAAAGCTGGTGAAGCACCAGGCCTGGTATGAAGGAAATATAGTCTGTGGGTGACAGAACATTGCCTGTGCTGCAAATTAGTGTGCAGCTTCTTCACCTTGCAGCTTGGGGGTGAGTCAGTATGTGGAGAAAAATCACTCTTCTAGGCAAGACTAGAGCTGGAAGGGGACAAGGAGGCTCCAAAGTCCAGGTAACAACTGGTGTCCATGATAGAGGCAATCAGAGAACCACAGGAAGACAGCACACCCATGCAGTCTACCTATGAAAAACAAACCTACTGTGTGTCTCCTCTGAAGCCTCCCTACGTGCAAAGGCTGAGGAATAGTCATAGTGTGAAGGGTAGCAGTCCCCACTCACCTCCTCCTGTCAATCCCAATGATGTGTGAGGGTGACATCTGACAGCCAGCATAAAGGACGGCTGAAGACAGTGATGCCTAATGTCTTCCCCATCCTTTATCCCACAATAGCATGTACACATGGACGTCCATGTACTTGGAATATAGATCTCAAGGATGGGAGAGAAAAGAAGATCGCCCCCATAGTCTNTTTGATTTTCCTAATTATATTCCTTTTTAATTTTTAAAACAATTACATAATATATTTTATGTTATAGTATGATTTGCTTATTTTGCAAAAATTGAAGTTAAAATTATCCAGTTTTCAGAAAAAAAAGAAACATCAAATTATATTCTTACCATATTGGTTATACTGTGCATAGTAGTTTTCTATAGCTTTTGTAACCACAAATTGATCACTTAGAACACACAGACACACAGAGTTATGATTGTAATGACTTTGCCTGTCATACATATAACATGGGGCAGGCAAGATGGCTCAGTGAGCAAAGGTAATTGCTGCAAAGTTTGACTACCTGAGTTTGATCCTCAGAACCCACATAGTAGGAGAGAATTGGACTTCCCAAATTTGTCCTATGGTCTCCACATGTGTACTGTACCCACAATCATACATACTAAGTAAATAAAGAAAAATGTGTTTTTAGAAATCTAACATGGTGTAAGCTAAAATCAAGATGCCAGCAGGGCTTTGTTCCTTTTGGCAGGTGGACAGTCCATTTACTTTTCTTTTTGACTTTGAGAAAGCTCTGCCTCATTTTGTTTTTGTTTTTTAACTTTGTTATTTTTGTTTTGTTTTGAGACAAAGTATTTGCGATTTAGCCTGAGCTGTCCTGGACCTATGTAACCCAGGTTGGCCTCAAACCCCAAACAATCCTCCTTCTTCAGCCTCACATGTGGTGGGGTGACAGGCATGAGCCACCACACCCTGCAAGTCAGTTTCATTTCTTTTCTTCTTCCTCTTCTTTTTCTTCTTCTTCTCTTCTCCTCCTCCTTCTTTTTCTTCTTTTC